>JASDQU010738966.1:171098-183605 GCA_032191745.1 Picea mariana | reverse complement strand
CCCCCAACTAATCTGGTTGGCTAATGGTGCAACGAATTTAGGATGATCAAAAAATAAGCATTGAGGCTTGCTTCCATATCTACATCACTTTGACACGTAAGACTAGTCACGTACCTCATAACTTACCGCACAAACCAACCTGTCGGAGTAATTGCACTCTCCAACCGCCATCTGATCCATGTGGAATAGCTGTAATCATGAGAGATGGCTCTCGAACGTGAGAAATTATGATACGACAAGTGGAGCATAGGTGGATTCCTTTCATTGGTTGACTAGCTGGAAATCTGCGGATGTGGAATCAAGTAATGATGAAGCAACATTTTCTGTCAGAGAGAGTCGAAAAGATAGCAGTGGAAGTGACAAAACAATAGTGTTTCAGCATGGAAAAATGGCAGAAATGTGAAAAATGGGTGAAGCGATATGAAAAATAGCGAAAAGGAATAACAACGGTAGGTGTATCAACATGTATTTTTGGCCGGAATAGTAGAATTAGGCGTAGCAACATGTAAATCATCCAAAAGGGTGTAACAACATGTAAATCGGCCAAAAGGGTGTAACAACATGTAAGAAAAAATAGTCGGGAAAAATGGTGTAACAACATGTAAATTAGCCAATTTGTCGAAAAGAGGTGTAACAACATGTAACTCAGTCGAACACATAATCACTTAGTTTTTAGGAAGTTTTTCAACTTCCAAAAACTAATCCTTTGGCTCCTTCTACTATAATCTACCTTGTTGTTCATCAATCTATCTGCACAAAAGTAACTCATTGATACCCTTCTAGGCTGAATTTATTAAAGAAGCATAAATTTTTTTGAAGTAAAAACAAAAAAATTCAATTTCACAGAGTTTATTTATATACAAGGTTTTATTGAAAAGAAAAAAGTTCTAAGGTATAGAAGGGGAAGGAGTAATCTAATTTTCCTTCAAAAATTGATAACTTGTATCAACTGTACATCTAGATGTAAATTCTATCTTGGAAAGTGGACGTTGATACAGGTGCAAACAATGGCCATTTGCATGTAACTGTGTATTGGATCCATCAATAGTGATCAACCTGACTGTTCCATTGGGAAAAATAGTCTCTACCTCGTAAGGTCCTAGCCATCGTGTACGGAGCTTACCCTAAAATTCTTTAAAGCATGAATCATACAATAGAACCCAATCTCCCTTTTTGAATAACTTCTTCTTGATAACTCGGTCATGCCACTTGGTTCTTTGCTATTGAATCAATGTGGTTTGGTGAATAGCATCCAAACACTTTTCATCCATCTCATTTAGTTGCTACAGTCTGGCCTTTTGTGCCATAGTCAAGTCTAGATTGACTGCTAAGGTAGTTCTTAGGGTCTTGATCTCAAATTCAATGGGAAAAATAGGGCTCTTTCCATATACCAGCTCATAARGAGAAAAAATAGCTGCATTCCTCCAAGTTGTTCGATAAACCCATAGAGCTTCATGCAATCTGTCAGACCAATCCCTATGATGTTCCCTCACCGCCTTTGTAAGAATAGCTTCTATGACTTTGTTTGTACTTTCCACTTGTCCATTACCTTGGGGATGGTATGGAGAGGTTGTTCTATGCAAAACATGATATTTACTGAGTAGGGATTCAAACTTATGTGATGTGAAAGGTGGTCCCCCATCAGTTACTAATTCTATGGGAACTCTAAACTTAACAAAGATATCTTCAAACAAGAATTCTAAGACAACATCTTTTGAGGCCCTGATGAGTGATTTTGCCTCTACCCACTTGGTCATGTAATATGTACAGACAAATATATAGATTTTTTTATTAGAAGGTGGGTTAATAGGCCCTACAAAATCCATGGCCCATATTTCAAAAGGATCTAACACTACTTGAGGCTGGAGAGGCATCTCATCCCTATGATTTCGCTGACCCATGCGTTGGCAACTGTCATAGGCTTGGACATACTTCATTGCATATTGAAATATGGGCCAAAAATAGCCCATCCTCAAAATTTTATACCCAGTTCTTTTATCAGCAAAATGACCTCCATAAGGGCCATCATGGCAAGATTTAAGCAGATCATAAACTTCATGATCCCTTACACATCTTCTGATTTATTGATCCATGCCTGTGTAGAAAAGATACCCCCCTATCCAACTATACCGAACACTCTTTTGAATAATATTCCTTCTTTCTCGGGGAGATATATGTGGAGGTACCTTCCCTACAACCAAATAATTAGCAATGTCTGCATACCAAGGTGAGTGAGCAGATACTGCAAAAAAAATTTCATCTGGAAAGGAATCATCTACAGGTGAATTATCATTATTTATATGCAATCTTGAGAGAAAATCAACAACCACATTTTCTTTTCCTGGTCTATCTACTATAGTGATGTCAAATTCTTGTAGCAATAACAACCATCTTGTTACTCGAGAATTAGTAATAGGTTTATTCATCAAATATTTAATTGTTGTATGATTAGTATGAATAAATGTAGGACAACCGGTGATATAATGCATGAATTTATTGATCGCATAAACTACTGCCAAGAATTCTCTTTCAATAACTGTATAATTTAACTCCGCAGGAACCATGTTCTTGTTGATATAGTAGATAGCATAGAGATCTTTATCCTCATGTTTCCCTAGCACTGAACCAATTGCAGTGTTTGAGGCATCTGAATAAATATGAAAAGGCAGAGCCCAATTGTGCCCTCTCAAAATGGGAGCCGTGGACAATTTCTATTTCAGATCTGTAAAAGACAATTCACAATTGTCAGTCCAATGAAAGTCAACATCTTTTGTTAATAGAAAAAATAAAGGAGAAGCAAGTTTGGAGTTTTTTTAATGAATCTCCTGTAATATCCAGCATGCCCTAAAAAAATTCTTACCTCTTTCTCATTTTATGGGGTTGGAATGTTCAAAATTACCTGGATTTTGGCTGGGTCTACCTGGATTCCTACATAAGAAATGAAGTGTCCCAACACCACACCTTCGCTCATCATCATATGACACTTTTATGTACT
Organism: Picea mariana; assembly: GCA_032191745.1. NCBI lineage: Eukaryota > Viridiplantae > Streptophyta > Pinopsida > Pinales > Pinaceae > Picea > Picea mariana. The sequence continues at coordinate 180,610 of JASDQU010738966.1, read as the reverse complement.
TAGAGAAAGATGAGATTGTATACATATTTTGAGCACTTTTTCCAAATTAGAAAAATCTTCATCGAAATCAGTACCATAAGGTGTAAAGTCATCAATGAATATTTCCATACAGTCATTCACCATATCAGAGAAAATACCAATTACAACTCTCTAGAAAGTGGCTAGTGCATTACACAAAAAAAATGGGAGAACTTTGTAGGAAAATGTACCCCAAGGGCTGGTAAAGGTGGTMTTATCTTGGTCTTGTGGAGCAATTTTTATTTGGTTATAGCCACTAAATCCATCTAGGAAAGGGAATTTTTTTTTTCCATATAGGTTGTCTAGAACCTGATCAAYAAATGGAAGAGGGAAATGATCCTTCTACATGGCCTTATTCAGGTCTCTATAGTCCACACACACTCTCTATTTAGCATTCTTTTTAGGTATGATAACCAATGGTGAAACCCACTCACTTTCTGATATAGGGTAGATGAATCCGGCATTTAGAAGTTTCTGGAGTTCTTCCTTAACAATCTCTTTAAGATTAGGGTTCATCCTCCTTTGGGGTTGGCAAATGGGTCAGCATTCTTCCTTGATGTATATATGGTGGGTGCATAGTTTAGAGGAAATTCCTTTCATATCCGTGTAATCCTAGGAAAATGATTCCTTATGTTCAATCAATAACTTCATCAAATGATGAGTTTCAGCAGAAGATAAATCATGATTGATGTTCAGGGTTTTCCAGGTTCGATTTCTACAGCGATGCTCTTAGAACTGATTTTAGGAAATAATTTAGCTGTTTCAGTAATTGTTGTTTCAGCGTTTGTTGTTACAATATTTGATGTTACAGTTGAATTAACTTGATTTATAGTAGTTTCAAAGAACATTTTTGGGCTCATTCCTTCATGGGGAATAGGATCAAAGATTCTACTCAATCAGTGATGCGTGTTCTATGTAATAGTAGAGGGGTCACTGATAAAACTATTGATTAGCTCATACTCTGTCTCATATTTGAAACTTAGGGATTTTCTTATGGTTAACACAGGAAGAGAGATTTCATCCTCAATGTCCATCCAGACAGAATTTTCGGGTTCCATACTGGGTGTAGCATGAGGATAAAGGGTAAGTTTCTTGGTATCATAACCATCAGAGATGGTCATAGAACTAAATCTACAACCAATGAAACCATGGTCTTGTTAAAATTAGAGGGTGCCCCCCCAAACAAGTTTTGGGTTTCAATACGAAAAAATCAGTAGGATACTCCCATGAATCAATTGAAATAACTAGATAATCAATTACTCCTTCTGGTCTGATAGTAGAAGGATCAACTAATTCTAAAACAATAGGAGTAGGTTGGACTTGCATTCTAAGTTGCARCAATTGTGTAGTCTCTATTGGCATAATTTTAATTGTTTCCCCTAAATCAACTAACACATGGGGAATAAATGTCTGTCCAATTTTGACAATGAMTGTAGGGTTTCCTGGGTTGCCATATTTAATAGGCGGGGTTTTGCCTAACATCAGTTCAGATAATTCTCCCACTACGTGCATTGTGAGAGGGTCCCTAGGTTTCCTGCCAGGCCTTTTGATATAGAGGTCTCTCACAGTCTTCGCATAAATAGGGACATCCCTAATCRCTTGCAATAGTGGAATGTTAACATGCAGATTTTGCAATTCTCCTAAGAGATTGAAGGATGGTAATTCCACAGTTTTGGTAATTTCCAATCTTTCAAGGAATGTGGGGTCTGCTAATTATATGATAGATTGGTCAATTTATTCTATATCAATAGATGTTTTTTCCCCCGATTCCTTGTCTGATTATGAAGATAGAGCATCTTCAATTATTGGCTCGACTATTCTCTCTGATCCTAATTTTATCTCATCACAAGGCATAGGAGTAATAGATAGAGTTGGCACATTGTGTATATCAATATTCTGAACAACCTTATTATTTGGATTTGGGTTAGGTTTCATAGGCAACTGAGGTCGTAAGGGAGGATTGTTCTGTGGGGCATTGGAAGGTAACTGCAACTTTTGTTGTTGGTACTGGGGTTGGAACTGTTATTAATAGGGGTTCGGTTGGTGATGGTTTTGATAAATAAGTTATTATTGAGGGCATCTTGAATATGGTTTCCATTTTCCATGGTGATTTTGTTGTTGGGGCATAGGTAACCATGGATTTGGATTATGATAAGGAGGGGGAATCTGATTTGGAGGGCGGGGAATTCATCTAGCCATATTGAAGCTAATTGTTCATATTATTCCAATAATTAAGTGTTGCAGGAGAGAATTGAGGGTTTCTACCTTGACCTCGTGGCTTCCATTGTCTCCTCTATGTTATTATATAGACAGCCTCCACTTCCTCATTAATCGCCTTCATTGATGCTTTTACACCTGGCAAGGAGGAAAATTTGTCAGTGGGATGATCTAATTCACAAATAAGACATACTTGGACACTGTTCAGTGGGCACTTCCTTGGTGGATGTTTGTCTCTGCATTTCAAACAAAAAATGGACAACGTCTGATCTGATTCTTCTTGTTTCTGTTTGATCTGGAAAGTATCAATTTGTGAAGCAAAAGAGTTAATCATTTATGTTTTGAAATCTTCTAACAGATTACCTATTTCTACTCTTGTTGCCCCTCCATTGGATAATTTCTGTACCCTTGAAAAAGTGGCATCCTTGGTAGCTGAATTATTCCTTATATATCTTCGAGAGGATCTCTTACAAAGATTTGCAATGTCTTCATAGGATTCCTTAGAAATATCTCCCTTTCCAAGCATATTCAACATATCTAAACAATCATCTCTAACTCCTTTCAACAAAATAGTTTTCAGAATGTCCTTACTCACATCCAGATGTCCAGGCCTTTGTAGATTATACTAGAGTCGCTCCACAAAATTTTCAAGGGTCTCGTCCTTCTTCTAATCCATATTGAATAGTTCCTCTCTTCGTTCCCTCGTTCAGTAATAGTATTGGTATTTGTTCAGAAAAAGATGCCTCATTTGTCCCCATGTTGAAATATTCTCTCCTCCAAGGCTCATGAAGCATCTTAACGTGTTACCCTTCAATGTAGCTGGAAACAATTTAAGTTTCTGCATAGTGGTGGTGTAGTCATGGCTTCTACACAGAATATCAAATTCAAACAAAAAATCATCTGGATCCTCAGTAGATAATCCATGGAAATTTGGCAAGGCTGAGAGAGGTATGTTCTTCATAGGAGCCATCCCCCGTGTGGGATTATCAGAAATAGGAAAGACCAGGGTAGAGATAGTATTTTCATCATTTGCTTGATCTTCATTGTTCAGTGGATTCTCACGGTGTAATTCTTCTTCATTATCTCCTTGATTTTCCATATGTTCTCTTTCTCTCCACTCAATACGGAAAGTGTCCCACTCCTCTTTAGTGACTATTTGTCCGTTGATCTGATAAACTGTGTCTTCTGAATTTTCCTTGTTCCGAGCTACACTTCCTTGATATTCAATATTCTCCAGTGTTGCATGCTAATTTGTTGTTGCCAAATATTCAGCTTCAACCCCTGATGAAAACAATGTCTCAAAAAGGGGTAATTCTGATGACTGAGGAATATGTCTTCTTGGAGGATTTGAAGGGAAAAAAATAGATCCTGAAGAAGAATATGCTCTGGCTATAATCTCATCAACAAAGGTTGGCCTTCCCAGTGCAAGGTTCCTTCCTCCACGTCCTCTAGCATTTGTAGGGTTAATATTTTTGGGGATACGTCCTCTTGTTACTCGATTCATGCAGACTACTCATTCCTAAGAAAATAAAACTAATGTTCTTAAAAGAATCTCTAATTATCTTCCCCGGTAACAACGCCAAAATGTTGGGCACTTTAATTGTCTAAATAAATAGATAACTAAGGTGTTCATTATAAATTTTCAAACCCAGGGAAGTTTTGTTATTGTAAGATAATTGTGCATAGTTTATGCTAGATTATGAAAGCAACACTAATCAAATAGCAGTAAGGTAAACTGAAGAAACAAAATTGAAAGGTTGAATACTTAACACAAGTTGTTGATAGAGCTGGAGCTCTACAGAATTGAAATTACACTTGCATGATTGAAAACCTAAATTGATGGGTGTATAAGAATCCTGGATTATCTAATATATCCTAATTTTATATACTCTTGCAGAAATAAGTTCTGTGCTAATTGCTGAAAGGAAACCAAGTTAATTGCAGAAAGGTAATTCACACTTTTATTTTCTTTTTCTTGAAAACAAAGATTTTAATCTAATGCAGAAAATGGAAAGAAATCCTCCAACAGTATTCAACAATCGACTCTAACTCTCATGAGACACACTGATGCACATTTAACAGAAAAGAACCAACTGTAACAACAAATGCATACTAGAAATGCTAAACAAATAAATCATCCAAATCAAAGCGATTTAATATAAAATATCAAAACAGAGGGGAGTCTGTGAGGAAGGTGGGCCCTTTCCTTCTCACCAAATCCACTCTAAAATAGGCTACAATAGGTTAAAGAAACTCAATTCACTTCTTTATTAATTCACAAAAGGGGTTCAGATACAATATGCTCTTTCTTCACTCTCTGTTCCATAGCTAATCTTCGGTACCAATGATTACAAAATATCTGTTATTTAAAGATAGATTCATTCAGTTAAAATGGACTTAGAATAGACTTGAGAATTAGAGATTCTCAAGCTGTTCGTATGATATCAAAGATTTGTTATCATTACAAAATCTGTTAAATGATCTCCATCACCATCGTGAGAAAAAATGTGTAACAACTTTGTGGATTGGTCATCATGGTTCGGATTTGCATGATAGACCAGCTTCTAGGATTGGTGGACATCTGTTGTAGCGGGTGTAATAGGTTCCAAAAAAGGGTGCACAGTTGTTGTAGTCGTGTAACACCATGCATAGTTGGTGCACAACTATATCATCCGATGTAACAACAATGATTTTTCTTCAAGACTGGGTTGTTCTACACATTTTAATCATTAGTTGAACATTCATGGGTAAAATATGAGAAACACTACCAATCAAACATGTTAAGTGAATAAAATATAAAATCAAGATCAATGATTCATACCTTGGGAAAAAGGGTCTTAGCAAACATTTAGTAGGCATTTAGCATAGAAATGGTAAGGTTGAATGAGAAAAAGATATAGTGAAAAAGGGACATTTTTGGGTCCTAACACATGCCTTGTTTCTTAATGGCTAGTTTGACAATGATGCAGGCAGTGTAGGACCTGATATACTTGTTGATATCATGTTGAAGTTTCGTCCAATAGAAATGTTGTTGCATCACTGCCACTTTCTTTTCGGCGTCAAAGTGTCTTGCCACTTGAATCTAGTGGGCTTCCCAAATCATCTTCGCTTTCTCTCTTAATGGAATGTAGAGATGGACTAGATGGCACAACATCCCATCCTGAAGATGCAAATCCATGAAAATTGTGTTTTCTCCCAACATCTGTTATGTAGTGGAGAAGTTAGTATCTCCCTCATAGATTTGGGGCCACCTGGAGGTCTCGTGGCCATAGGAGTTTAGCACCATGGTCAGTGTTGCAACTAGGGGGAAACTGAGGAAATCAATGAAGATATTGGTGCTTCATATCTTATACTTGATGTTGAGATGGAATTGTTGAAAGTATGTGGACCACTTCTGATGGTAGTCATTCTACAATTTCCCTATGTCTACATGAACTGCAACGACTTATGATCGGTGTGGATGACCATCTCCTTCCAGAGAATGTAATTCCTCTATTGGTGGTAGGATTTCACATTGAAGTACATTTCTTTTTCATAAGTAGGCTACTTACATAAAACATTTGATAGTGTCTCACTATGATAGGCCACGGGATGTCCATGTTGAGTGAGAAATTCTTCCACAACATAGTTTGAACCATCTATCTCAATCTCAAAGGGTTGTTGTAGGTCATGTAATGAGAGCATTGGGGCTAAGCAAAAGCACTCAATAAAATCATTGAACACTTGTTKTTGTGATAGACCCCACATGAATTTTTCCTTACCACCACCCCTAGTTACTTGGCCAAGGGCCCATGCCATATGGGAGAATCCAAACACAAACCTACGATAGAAATTGGCAAGGCCTAAAAATATTCGAAGCTCAGTGAGTGTGGTTGGGGTTGTTCAGTCACAAATGACCTAGATATAGGTGGGATCAACATGCACCCAATGCTCATGAATAATGTATCCTAGGTATTGGAACATGTCCATGTCGAAGGAACATTTTTACAAATTTTCATATATCATATGTTGTCATAGAGTGTGAAGAACCTATTGAATATGTGAATTCGTCAAACCAAAGGGAATGACCAACCATTTAGAAAGACCTTATTTGGACTTGAAGGTAGTTTTCCATACATTTGTCTGATCTATTGGGACCTGATGGTAGCTAGACTTTGGATCAATCTTATTGAAGTATTTGTCCCCCTTGAGCTGCTCAAGGAGATCGTCGATTTGGGGAATCAGGTACCGATTCCTGACTGTGATTTTATTTAGGACCCAATATTTGATGCAGAGTCATGAGGTCCCATATTTATTCTGCATAAGAACGATTGGGCTTCCACATGGTGATGAGATGGGTTGGATGTGCACCTTTTGTATAATTTCTTGGATCTGATGCTTGATCTCCTCATTTTCTAATAGAGAGTGGCAATAGACTGGCCCATTGGGTAGTAGTGCACCAAGGGTCATATCGATTGAATGTTTGAAATGACATTGTAGAGGTACCTCAATGGGTGAAGAGGATATATCTTTGTATTCTTCCATGACCTTATCCACTTGCTTATTCTACAAGGAGATATCGGCCGTGAAGACCATGGATGTGGCTGTAGCCTTTCTCTCACTTTAAGAGTGAATCATGAAGAAGAAAAACTTCTCGGTATGAGATATGACCTTCCTGCATTGCTTGGTAGAGATCAAGGAAATGGTGGTAAGTGGGACTACCTCGGGTATCCTGTACAATTTCCTTTTAAAAGTAATAATAACACTACAAAGCCTAGATTCATATAAAACATGATGTTTCCATAAAAAGGTTGGCCAAAAATAACTTCACAAACTTCAATGGGAGAATCATCACACAATACCTTATCTTTGAAGGGCTTGATGTCGTAGTACATGTGGCATTGTTGGTTGATGCAAAGATCACTTCCTTGGTGGAGCTAGTCGATGGTGTATGGTTGCGGGTGTAGTATTGTTAGCAGGTCTAATCAATTGATGACCTCTGTTGAGATGAGATTCTTCTGGCTACCACTATCAACAATTAAGTGAAGTGGAGTACCCTTCACCCACATATGTGAATGAAAGAGATGATTTCCTTCCTCTTTCTCATCAGGTTCACTGGGATGGATCTTGGTGGTAGAAATGGTGGCACTGGGTTCTGCATCAATAACATGTCTCCCCTTTTTTGTTTCTAACTTTGAGTTGGAACCCGCTTCTTATTCAAAGGTTTTCACCTCCACCAGCAATGACTACTTTGAGTAGGAATCGAAAGTGTTATGCTAGGGGCTCTTATGGAAGTCACACCACTTCCCGGTGTCTTTCTTCATCTTTCCATTGTCCTTCTTTACTCACGGCTTAGATTGGTTGTTATGAGGCTGTCCCTCTATGATTTTCCCTTTGTTATGTGGTTTGGGGTTTCCCTTTCTCTACTTCTACTGTGAGGGGTTCCTAGAACTAAAATGTTGTGTCTTTTGTTTAAGATTCTACTCAATTTTGACAACATATCGATAGGTCGTGCACAAGGACGAGATGTCCAGAAACTCCATTATTTTATAGATGTAAATATGCAGACTGTCGTGGTACTTTAGCACTAGATGTCACTCATAATATTTGATAGCCATATTGGTGCGCAAGGTATGGAAGACATTGGTGAATTCTGGCACTGTTTGGTCTCTTTCCTATGCCAGTGTGGTCCATCTTGTATACAAGTCATCATAACTTCCAACAGGGTAGTATTTTTCCTTAATAACATCCCTGAAGAAACCCCAAGTGGGTGAAACTGCACATAATTTGGATCCCTCTATTTCCTTTATCTCATAGAAAGTCTCCCACAAATCTTTGACAAGGGGGACGACATTGAGGAGAAAAAATGTAATCTTTTTTCTACTGGAAAAGTTGTGGAAAAAAAAATACCCTTCTATAAGGTTTAACCATTTATCTACGACATTCACATCTATTTGACCTTCCAATATAGGAATATCAAAATTGATATGTACCTTGAAGGGGGCAGCTCCTCCGCTTGAGGTAGATGCATCGCCCATTGGCAGTCATCGAAGGATTTGTGCAAAGTTGTCCATAATGTCATTCCTTTGTCACTTGATGGATTCCTAGAGTAACATTTTGAAATGATATCATGTCCCATCATATTTCTTTTCTCCCTCCATGGAAGGTTTCTTGGGTGTGCGAGAGCAGTTGTCCTCAAGAGAAACAATCTTGAGACCCAACTCTCTATACCCTGACCTCGTCGGGGACATGCACTAAAAATGACAAGGAGCATACCGCTCTGATACCACTGATCCCGATTTATGAGCTGAATGAAATGAAACACATATTTATAATATTAACACAAACACACATTGAATAATAACATAGATATAGTAAAAATCTAATTCTATTAAATAAGCAATATGTTGAAACTATAAAAAGAAGAATGAAACACGCTTTCTAGAATGGTGGCATCTTATCTATGATAAGATATGTGACGAATATGCTCATTCAAAAGAATATGAGTACAATGAGGCTATGAAATATTTTTTACAATAAACATGAATGAAAAAACCCTAGACATCCAAAAAACTATCCCTAGGAGATGAAGCACCAAAAGTCATGTGGGCCTCGTTGGGGTAAGTTGGTACATCAACTTTCYGAGGCCATAAATTTTTCATACGATCTTCRTTTTAGGTGCACAATATCCCATTAGAAAGGTCTATCCAAGGAATACACATTATTCCATCAAACTCTACTTCTGACAATAATTTGACTGTGGTGATCCCTAAAAACATTGTTTAGGGCCTCAAAACGGTCTTGGAAGTTTAGGACCCAAAAAATAGGAAAGAACTRCCAAACTAATAAATGTCCAAGATGAACCAGTTGGAATAGGTGGGTGGACACCAATATCTACCTAGATAAGCCAACCAGATCCATCATCAAGACAAAAAACTCAAGTAGGAGAAGATGATGACCTTGCAATAAATACATAGAAGAGTGGATAAATTCGTAGAAATATACTAATGTGGGCTCTATGGTAGAAATATCAAAAAGAATATTATTAATAATACAACTATAGTATATTGTGATTATGAAAAAAAAATTAATAATATAAATATTAAGGTGTATTAGTCAAAGTGCAATAATATTATATTAGGTTATAATACAACTATGAAATACAAAAAATCGTATTATTAATAATATAACTATAATATTAGTGTAATGGTATTATATTAGTAATATTATTATAGTAATATAGAGGAATAATATTAATAATAAGTGCTTAAAGATAAGATATAAGAAATATTAGGATT
>JASDQU010738966.1:156237-171078 GCA_032191745.1 Picea mariana | reverse complement strand
AGAAATATCAAAAAGAATATTATTAATAATACAACTATAGTATATTGTGATTATGAAAAAAAAATTAATAATATAAATATTAAGGTGTATTAGTCAAAGTGCAATAATATTATATTAGGTTATAATACAACTATGAAATACAAAAAATCTTATTATTAATAATATAACTATAATATTAGTGTAATGGTATTATATTAGTAATATTATTATAGTAATATAGAGGAATAATATTAATAATAAGTGCTTAAAGATAAGATATAAGAAATATTAGGATTAACTAAGAAAAAAAACTACAAACAACAAGAACATGGTAATAAAGAAAAAAGGACCATAAAAATAACAAAAATGAAGAACAAGAGGAAATAAAATAAAATCATACCATCCTCGGATGGAGTGCCACATGTCACACATGTTATGAATGAATGCAATGAAGACCGCCTCCTCCATTCTCATACTCCTCTCTTTAATGCGAGGCATTAATGCATTGCCCTTGAGTGAAAATATGGACTGCATGGGAAACTTAATGTCTTGGCTCGAGATGGTGGTGAATTTTTTCTGCGCAGGTACCATAGAGATAATTTTTATCAATTTAGGTTTAATGGCGATTTCTCTAGCTTGGATAGGTAATACCCCTGCGTTTTTTCCTATGGTTTACTTCTTGTATATTATCTTCTCCCTTTTCAATGGTCATGCTCCTTCCATGATTTCTCTCATATTTTCTCACCTCTGAGTTTTCTTTCTCCCCTCCCTCTGGCTCTCAGGAATTCTTCTTGCAGCCATGCCTCAGGAGCATTGCAAGCCCAAGAGTGGCTCTGACTACTATCATCATTTCTCTTACCAACATTGTCCTTCTCTCTCTCCTCTCAGTGCCCAATCTTCCCTTGAATTTACTTCTACTCTTGATTCACCCTCAGTTGAATTACCTCCCATTACTCATGCTCAAGAAGAAGAAGCTTGGGGTCCATTTCTAGTTAAGGAGGAATTTCCCCTTGTTCTTCCCTAGGTTACTATTGAACTATCAATGAATACTCTTATTTTTCCTGTCACTTTAGCTCCAGAGGGTGATCATCCTTCAGTTCAGTCACTGGAATAAAAATGGGATTTACTCATTATTGAAGAAGCATATCCCATGGCCATTAAATACGTAGCTCTCTCTGATGCCTTCCAGGACACCTTGACCGCACAAGAAGAGTCTCTACAACCTAACATGACACCATTATGTGAATTCTCAGTAGAGCAACTTCAAATCATCTCAGATATGTGTCGGGACATAGCAGACCAAATCTTCCATCAGGAAATCCCCAATAACATGATGGATACACTCTTTGATTCTCTTTCAAGTGATCCTGTCAAGTGACATTTCTCTAACTGTTGTCATCCCTTCATCATCACTCTGGCTTGTCCACAACCTACTCCAGGAAATGGTAGAAACAACGCTTCTAGTGTATGAAGTTCTTTCATTTCATATTTTACTTTTTCTTATTATAATAGACATTGAACTCTACAAGCCCTTAGGCCATTTCTGTAATATCTTAGGCTACTTGATCATTTCCACTTCTGAAAATAGAACACTTATGGAAACATTTTATTTGGACTTGGTTCTACTTTTGGAAGGATAGATGCCATGTCCTTCAACATTTGTATGGTTTTTAGACTTTTGACGTAATATCAATGTTTTATTTACAAAAAAAAAATAAAAAAAAAATCAAAGCATAAGGAAATAACAACAATTAATAAAAACCAAATACCTCTTAAACTATTTTAGGATCAATAACTTTGGGTCACTTTTGAGGTTTTTCACGAAATGGTATTCTTATATATATATATATATATATATATATAGTGTTTTTTGGAGGCTTTTCTCTTCTCAAAATTACAACCTAGCCTAGTCTAATAATTTACTTTTCCTTGTTGGTCAATTCTTGAATGCCATATTCTATGCTATAGATTAGGTTATTAGATAGAATTGTCTTGGGTATGAGGGAAAATTTAAGTCCCTTCTTCAAAACACCCATTTCATCCTACTCCAATTCATGAGAGGCTAGGTATACCACCTTTTTTGTGTCACTTCCATCTGAATTCATGTCATTCCTTTCCAAATAATGGTTTAACTTCCACTCATTCATGTTATGTGCTATACAACTATTATTTTCTTCCTTTAACATAATGTTGCAATCAACCACAGGACAAATATCAAAGTTCAATCTATTTTCTATCTTTAAATGAAGGTCTAGAGCACTGCATGAGATATGATCCAACATAGTTCTAAACTTGCATATCTCTCCATGGAAAACATAAAAATTGAGTCTATCAAATGCATGGGTGTTCCATCTATTTTTCATATAGTGTTTAACTATAGTGAACCTAGGTAAAACATCATTGTCTTTGCAATTTTTCATGAAATCAAGGTCATGCTCTTCTCTATATCTTGATTTTTTTTTTCTAGAACTTGGATTTCATCACAAAATTAACTTTTGTACATGGATGTAATTCGTTTTTAAATATTTATGTGGTGGCTAATATTTCTCAAAAAATCCATAGTAATAATATTGAATGTGTCAATGTTTCATATCACCAACTAGATCCATCATCAGGACCAAAAAGTCAAGTAGGAGAATATGGCGACCTTGAAAGAAATATATAGAAGAGTAGAGACCAAAAAGACCAATAAAGATAATGATGTCGGCTATATGGTAGAGATATCAATAAGAATATTATTAGTAATACAACTACAATATTATGTAATTATGAAAAACAATTAAACTTATAGATATTAAGCTATATTGGTCACAGTGTAATAGAAATATATTAGGTTATAATAAAACTATGAAATATCAAAAATATTATTATTAGTAATACAACTATAATATTAGTGTAATAGTATTATATTAGGTTATAATAAAATTGATAAATATCAAAAATATTATTATTAACAAGAGAGGTAAAGTGCAAAGTAATTCTGAAAGAAACCAATTGATAATATAAATATTAAGTTATACTAGTCGTAACTTCCCGATTTCTTCAAAATTGGAAACATAAATTATATTCTTGTGCAAAAGTGTCCCATCTTCCCCCATCATGTGTTCCTTAAATATGTGTTATACACCTTCCTACCGTAATATTTACTTTAGCTATAGGTAATGTGGATCTGTAACAACATCATTTATAATCTTATTCCTTAAAATTGTCTGATGCATACTAATGGAAATAACATACTTGAGAAGTAATATTTTGATGAGTGCATCAAAAACTTTATTCTCTTTTCCTTTAATATGATTGATTTCAAAGTCGTACCCACTTTAAAATTCCATCCATATAGTCTACTTGGAGTTTAAAGTTGGTTTTCCAAAAACATATTTCAGACCACTATGACCTATCCTCAATTTGATTTTCCTCTCTATTAAATAATCCCTCCACATCCTCAACGCATGAAATATGGTAGAAAGTCCTAAATCATGTGTGGAATAATTCCTATCACATTCCTTAAAATTTCTAGACTCATAACCAATGACATTTCCATTCTAAGAGAGAAATCCACCAAGTCCTTCTTTGTAGGAATCTATGCATACCACAAAATTCTCATTTGGGTCAACAATATTCAATATAGGTGCACTAGTAAGTAGTTCTTTCAACAAACTAATTTTTTCTTCACATTCTATCATCCATTCAAAATTTATTTCCTTCTTTTGTAAAGAATTCATGGGAAGAGTGATATTTGAAAATCATATTATAAATATCCTACAGTATCCGACCAATCCCATGAAATATCTGACTTCTAAAACATTCCTCTTTGTAAGAAATCCCCTAATAGATTCATTCTTCTCTAGATCTACTGCTATACCTTCCTCTATAATAATGTGCCCCAAATAATGGATTTTCTCTTGGTAGAAAGAACACTTATCTTGGAATAAAGTTGATGTTCCCTTAGCACTTATAGCACTAAACTCAAGTGGTTCTCATGTTCTTTCTCTAAGTTGTGTGATGTCCCCATCGTTACGACTACAAGCGAAGCAGAAAGTGCGATTTAAAAAAAAAAAAAAATAGGATGACAACAATGATTACAACTAGACAACACACCTGATGGCAAGAACCACAACCGCTGAACAGGCAATAGACAACTATGACTCCACACACTATCACAATAGCAGTTGGATGAAACATGCGTAAAACAACAAGGAGAAATGACTACCCACCCGACGCAATCATGACCATGCCTACAAGCTAAGGGACAACATCCCCCTCTCCACACAATGGCCTTGATGACCAAAGACTCAAACCTCAAGGTGTGCAAACCAAATGCATGAAGGAATTACAACTCAAGTGCTAGCAACAACTTACAACGATCAACAACACTCACATGAGAAGTAGACTCCGACCAGGATATCATTCACCTCTATCCAATAGGGCGCGCCATGATCCCCTCATTAGGAATCATGCCATCCCCAGATGACAGGCGCGACAATAACCTTGGTGCAAACATATGATATCTAGACCATAGACGCAAGACAAACCAATGTGCTAGGAGATCGAAATAGTTGATAAGAAGATGATACCCACACACCGCAGCAATAGATCGACAAGACACAAGAGGAATTCACTCAAAGGAAAAGCACAAGCTATTACCTGACTCCGCTAACAACCCAACCATTAACTGATAAGAAAGATGTCTAAGAGAGAAGGATGAACTGTTACTGAGCTACTAAGGTCGTAAATGTTATCATAATGCGAACTAATATAGGCACCTAACCAAATCAAATACACTTATCAACAATTATAAACTGTCCATTAAAATAAGTGCCATTTCAATGCTAAATTTAGTGCTATTTTAATGTTGTTTTGCGGTTATAAATAAAATTTCATGTCGAAGCTATTCAATGCAAATTTTATACCAAAATGTTGCTTATAAATAATTTTCATAACAATGCTAAACAACTATTTTGTGGTCTATCCAATACTACCTATCAAAATTTCTAGTTACACACCACATACCACGCATCGACAAAACGTTGTTGGGGACAAAAATATCATTGCTATCTAACTTGATTCTCTATATTTTCGTTGACCATACAATAAGAGCTAATTAAGAAATTAACAGTAATGACATACCATAAAGACATTAAATTCTAAATTTAATGTTGATCCTTAATGATTTGTAATATTGATATAAATGATGATATGTAATAATAATATATACTGTCAAGATATAATGCTAAGTTAATTATATTGTTGAGAGAAAACATGATAGTGCTAGGAGAAATAAGATATTGCTGTGCCATTAAATGTATAAATCGTTTCCATCTATATATTGTGCTATTTATCAATAAATTAATTGTTGTTTAATGAATAAGGTCATTTCCATTTATCACATGTTGTCTATCAATATAATGGGTGGACACGCTGTCAACACAATAGAATCAAACACTGTCTATTTCCCACATATCAAAACGCCGTCATACAATTAAGTTTCACTGTCCCTAATGTAGTCATACAATTATGCTCACTATAATTAAATAATTCGTTGCAAACATTAATAAATTGGTATGTAAGCATTACTAACATTGCTGAGTAAATATATCGGTATTTAATTATAATTCAAAGGGAAAATTAAACTCAAAATTACAATGATTGTTGTCATAACTTGGTATAAGAGTTCGCTATATATAAGCTATAAGAGTTCACTATATAACTTGCTATGAGTTCGCTATATAATCTACCATCATGGGACCGCTATATAAAACATAGAAAACGTAGGTGCTACATCTAGGGAAACACAGGTTCAGGAAAATCATGAAAATAGGATTCATGAATCCTAGGTAAGGCGACCATGGAAAGCTATATGAAAACACAAAAAATGCAGGTACAAGAAACCATGAAAACGTGAGTCAAAGGATGGAATCGCTGGGCAAAATAAAGCATTGTCTGATGGTTCAATATGCTATCGTTGTCCAATGCTATTAATAAAATGTCTAGTTTTCCATCATTGGGTAAAATTGCTATCAAGTAAAAAAAATAATGCAGAGGAAAACATATGCCAGGGGGTCAATGCAAGGTAAACATTCGCCATGTATAGAGGTGATGAATTGTAGTTTATCAAGACGATATCACAATGTAATCCAAGCCTATCTACCAACCATTATCCCCACAAAAAAACATGACCATCACATCAAAACAAAACCCTACACTCAAAAACTACGCCCCCTCCCAACACAGAAAAAAGAAAAAGAAAACGAAGGCATCCAGTAAAAAAAAAACTTCGTGGTTGCTCAAGGGTAAATAAAAAGACACAAGCGCACTAGGAAGTTCTCACTGTAATTCAGGGCATAACCTTATTGTTAATCAAGGGGAAAATTCATTCCAAAAAAATGTAAGGGCTGTCAACAAGAGGGAAAAATGTAGTCCAATATAAATTACAACTGTCATCCAAGTGGACAAAACACAAACTAAATTCATCCTCAATTAAATTAAAGTGCAGAAGTGAATAGCAGGGAACGAAGATGAACAAGCACAAAGGTGTTCACTCACGAGAAGGCACAAGACAATCACTCAACTAGTAACAACCAACACAGAGATAAGAAGGGGTAGACAGCTGGGCAAACTATCCTTCGCTCATCATCCATGCAAAAAAAAGAAGGGCATTAAAATCTATAGGTCATCGTGCACCGAAGTGACGACTGTCGATTCGGCTCCTGGATAACTACTCAGGCATGGACTTATGAACTAGGGATGAGGATGAAGTAAAAAGAACAACTCTTCACAAAAAATTAACAAAACCAATAGGACAGTCACAACATTTAGGGATTGAATGCCAAGGGAATCAAGTCAAGCAGCGAGCTTGAGGCTATGGGGAAATTAAGTTCTCAATTAAAATGCTAAATCCAACACCTTCTTTTAAAAGTACATAAATGAAAGAATAAAGTCAATAATAATCTACCATACAGAATAAGAGCATGCATACCATATCCCAAGTCGTCCGGTCTGAGTCGTTGTCTCACACACTCCATCCAGCTCCTGCTTTCTGACCGATGAGACTTCATTGGTACCTCCTAGCCAATGCTAGGGGTACTCTTCTTCCCACTTATCCCCTCGAGCTGCAAAGGGGACACACACACTAAACCAGAGAACAACTAGCTCCCAGCTCGCCTCGCAAGTCCGAGCTACCACTCCTCACCGAGTTGGGTATCCCAACTCCCACAAGATATGTCAGTCAAGTCTAAAATTCTACAGTGTAACGTTACACATAACAAAGGAGATCCATCCTTCTCCTCCTCCCTCCTTTATATAGAATTTCTAAGTCACTTCTTTCCAAAATTCCCATTTAATTTATTGTTCAATAATTTAACTTAGAAAAATCCTCCCCGTACATGTGTAACCCATCCCCTTCTTTGCACCAGAAATTAATTTCATTAATTATTTAATCACTCCTATTTCCCTCACCCAACTAAAAACATTCCTAGAATCGCTCCTAGGTTTCCCCAAATTCCATTACACATTTTAATGACTTACCCCCTTACTAATTTACTAGTTGAGTTCAATTTAGAAAGTTCTTAATGGAAAGATTCCTTGCTAAGTTAGTCATTTTCCTTTTTCCTTATGTTTCCCCCTTTTTCCCTTAGTTTCCTAATTCTTTTAAATTTCCCTCCTTTCCTTTTTATCTAAACTCAAATTAGTAAGTGTATAAAATTATCTTTTTCCCCTTTTTCTTTTTAATTAATAAATTTTAATTAGCATGTGTAACAAAACAATCATTTCCCTTTTTAAAATTGAAAATCACTCAATAATTTGATTTTAATAATTTAATCAAGTTTCTTACCCCCTTTTTGTCACATGTTTAATGATTATTATTATTATTTTTAATTTTTTACCACAAGTATTACTTTAGACCTCGATTTTAATTTTTGAGGTTGGGGGACATTTTATTAGGGAAATTGTTTTTAAATATTTATTATCACATTATTAATTATAAATCCATCTAGGTTTATTCTCTTATTAGTTAACAACGCGATGTTCCCTTCAGGACACACTAGGTGCTCCAAGGGTGCAACTCAACTCATTTGGTTTCCCTTGTGTGACATGCCCTTCAGGATGCACTACGTGCTCCAAGGGTGTCACTCACCTCTTTCTGGTTTTCTTGCGCGACGTGCCCTTCAGGATGCACTACGTGCTCCAAGGGTGTCACTCACCTCTTTCTGGTTTTCTTACGCGACGTGCTCTTCAGGATGCACTACGTTCTCTAAGGGTACCACTTCCCTCTTTACTGACTTGGTAGACATCAAAAACCCCTAGAGTCAATACTCTGCTAGGTGATCTTCTGGGAGACTAAGGGCCTCTAAGGAATAAGGCCCCCGCCTTATTGCGGGCCTCTTAGAATCATCGTGAGCGATTATTGCAGTCTTCCCTCATAACATCGTGGGTCTTCTCGAATTAGGTAATCGTTAACCTACAACTCGAGCCACAACGAGAGTGCTAGTAGGTTGTGGCAGGGTTGTTGTACACACCTCTCCCTCAACGTCTCTTGTAGTTGTGTGTGACCCCTCTACTCCACATGTGATTCTAGTTGACAAGCTATTATCAGCCTGCATCATCAACAAATCATGTCAGAAATCATATCCGAAATCATAACATCTAATCAGATGCACATATGTCATATATACAACAATAAAACCCAATAGTCCACTCCCTGACTCGATCTGGATTCCAAGGGTTTCATCGATGCCTTTGCATCCTCGAGGTCCAAAATCATTCACACTCAGGAGAACCAAGTCAATAGCACCTGTCTAAGTCAATACAACAAAATAACATATAATCACATCCATAATGCCTCATAATCATAATCAACGACAAATAGTATAATAATCCAGATCACTTGTAAGCAAGTGTCTCAAAGAATAAGTTCGTGCAATGTGCGCAAGAGCGGGATGTTACATACACCCCCTCTTGGTCAAAAATTCATCCTGATTTTTCACAGTATATGAGTGTCGAAAAATGTGTATCAGAGTATCATAAGTCTCTCTATTAAGTAAAAAAAAAGAAACTGTTGGCGCATATCATATGCGTCCTCCCAGCGGGACTATAGTTGTCCCACTGGACCTTGACCTAATCTACTTTTCGATGCCCCATCTATTGAATGCGATGATCCAGGATGAGGATCGGCTCAGCCATGAGCGCACCCTCATCTGACACCCGTAAGTTTCTCAAGTCAAAACATGTGTAGGATCACTAATCATAATGTCTCAAACAGAGACGTGAAAAACATCGTGCATACGCCTCAATAATCAGGCAAGGCTAGTCAATAGGTCATGGACCTCTCCTTTCCACAATCACGTAGGTTACCATGAACCTAGAAGACAGTTTAGCCCTTTTTCCCAACTTTGTCGAACTCTTATGCAGTTTGAGTCGCAATAATACTCAATCACCACATCATAACTATGGTCGACATGATGCGCATCGAAATAAATCTTCTGCTGATCCTGCACTTCCTTGATCCTTTTCCTTATTCTTTGCATTTAGTCTTCCATTTCTTGGATTGCTTCTAGTCCCACTAGGACCCTATCCTCAATCCGATCCCAACTCAAAGGTGTCTGACATGGTTTCTTGTAAAGAAACTCGAAAGGTGCCATATTAATGGTGCTTTGGTAACTGTTGTTATAAGTGAATTCTACCGGTGGCAATAATTCTTCCCAACGCTTTTGTTGGTCCATCACGTACATGCGCAACATGTATTCCAAGACTTGATCTGTTCGTTCGGTCTGCTCATCTTTCTTAGGGTGATATGCAATACTAAAGTTAAGTTGGGTTCCCAAGGCCTCTTGGAAACTAGTCCAAAATCGTCCAGTAAACATCAATCCTCGATCGGATATAATCCTCTTAGGCATGCCATGCAGCCTCACAATATCACTGATGAAAAATATAGCTATGTCAGGTGCCTGATACGTTGTACGTACCATAATAAAATGAGAACTCTTCGTCAAAGTGTCGACTACCAAAAAAAAATTGAGTCGTGTCTCCTTGCTGTCAGTGGAAATCCAACAATGAAATCCATCGAAATAACCTCCCATTTCAATTCCAGAATAGCATGTGGCTGTAGTAATCCTCCTGGATGTCTATGTTTAGCCTTTACCTGCTGAAATTCTAGACATCTGGCCACATAGTTGAATATGTCTTCATTCATTCCCTTCCAAAGGAATAAGGGTTTAAGTTCCGCCTTCATCTTTGTCACTGTTGGGTGAGCCATGTACACTACTCCGTGATCCTTGTTTAGGATCAAAATCCTCAACTCGTCATTTGATGGTACGCAAATTCAATTTTTAAACCTCAATAATCCATCTTCGTCAAATGTAAATCCTTCAAATCTTGGTACCATCATTGTGTTTTGTTCGATAAAATCCTTGACCTATTTGTACCAGTCATCGTCGCGTTGTAAAGTTAGAATATATTCAAGTAGATTCTTCTAAAGAGGCAACACCAAGAAAATGCGTGGTCTCTGACTCAATGCAWCTAACACTCAGTTCATTGTTCCATTTATGTAAGTAATCTCAAAATCGTACTCGCTAAGCAATTCCAACCAACGTCGTTGTCGTAYGTTCAGGTCGCTTTGCGTAAAGTGTTTTGTAGTCCACAGTGGTATGTCTTTACTTCAAATTTTTGTGCAACAAGGTTGTGTCTCCAAACCTTCAAGGTATATACGATGGCTAACAACTCCAAATCATGCATCATATAGTTCCCCTCATGCCTTCTCAGTTTCCTAGAGATGTAAGCGATCACTTGACCATCTTGCATCAAGAATCTTCCTAAGCCTTCCTTGGATGCGTCAGTGCATACCAAGAAGTTCATGTCCATGTCAGGGACCTTCAGTATCGGTTCCATTGTCAAAAACTCTTTGAGCCTCTGAAATGATTCCACGCATTTCTCGGTCCAAACAAACTTCTTGTTCTTCTTCTGCACCCATGAAGCTATGCACTTTCGGGACATTCGTCGGCATAGGCCATTCCATAATAGCCTCGACCTTTGTTGGATCCACGGTGATACCTTCATTAAAGATGACATGCCCTAAGTAGTGAATCTTTGATTGATAAAACGAGCATTTGGACAACTTCCCATACAATTTGTGCTCTCGCTGACATTGTAGTATCAAGCACAAGTTCTTGTCATGATCCTCTGTTGTCCAAGAGTAAATTAAAATATCATCAATGAATACTTAGACGAACTTGTCCAAGTACTCGGGGAGCACCCCGTTCATCAAACTCATAAATACCCCTAGGGTGTTTTTCATTCCAAACAATAAAATAGTAAACTCGTAATGAACAAACATCATCTTGAAGGTGGTATTAGGGACATCATCCTCTTTGATCCGTAACTGATGATACCCTAATTGCAAATCGATCTTGGAAAACACCATCACACCCTTCATCTAATCGAAAAGATCATCAATCCTTGGCAACGGATATTGATTCTTGATCGTTTCCTTGTTCAATTGATGGTAGTGAATGTAGAGTCTCCACAACCCATCCTTCTTTTGTATGAAAATAACAGGCACACCCCATGGTGACACACTCATATGTATAAGCCCCAGGTCCAACAACTCCTTCAGTTGCATTCTCAACTCCTGTAACTATGGGGTCGACATCTGATAAGGTGTTCTTACTATTGGTTTAGTCCCTAGTTTCAGATATATGGTAAAATCCAATTCCCTCTCTAGATGCATCCCAGGTAACTCCTCTGGGAAGATGTCTGCAAGCTCTCTCACCATAGGAAGATGTTCTAGAACTTCCACTACTCCCTTCTCGTTCAACGCAAGGGTCACATAAAGATTACATCCCTTGCGCAGGATCTTTCGTAAATGCAAGGAAGAGATAAACCTCAGGGAAAATCCCTGGTTTCGATCTACAATCACACGTCTCTGTCCCTCATCATCAACCAAGCTCAACCATTTCGTCTTACAGTTGAGTATCACCTCATGCGATTCCAACCAGTCCATACTGATCATGGCGTCATAAGATCCTAAGATCATGACGTACAGGTTGTCCCTGGTGAAAAAATCTCCCAGGTTAAGGGTACCTCCTGTAACCTTTCCTCCAACCTTCTATTTGGCTCTCGAAGCCATCTCTACAAAACTAAACTCATCTTGTTCGACTACCTTTACCTTAATCCTTTTTAGTGTTGCACCAGGGATGAAACTCTCTGTAGCACTGTGATCTATCAAATACTAAGGGTCTGATCAGCGATGGTATTTTTTGTCTCGAGCTCAATTGACTGGTGCTCTTCCTGGCAGTTATTTACCACTGCATGAATCCGATGGGCCTTGCTCAAAGCTCCCATGGTTCTCTTCCTGGTACCCGAAGTAGAAGTTGAATTCTAACAATAAGGCCAAACTCAAACTTCTTGACCTTAAGTTTCTGGGTAATTTGGTGCAGAGCATACCGAAGCAGCTCCAAAATGGGCCTCGTACTTGGGTACCATGCAACTTCCTTGTCACAAGGCATCGAACTCATTGAGCTAATTCTCAACGAATTCCTCAGAAAGATACCTCTCCTGGAACCGTTCCTCTAATAGTTCCCATGACACGTCATCGATGACCATGTTCAAAAGTGGCATGAGTGTCTTCCACCATAGAAGAGTGCTCCCCTTTAGTTGAGGACCACCATGCAGACCTTCATGTTGGAAGTATAATCATGAAGTGAAAAGCACATCTACATACTCTCCCACCATGCCTTGCTGGTTGCATCGTTCAGGGCACCAAAGAACTCAGGAAATTTGACTTCTCAAGTTCGCAGTGAATACTAACAGTACTGGCTGGGTGCATTGTCGACCTTCTGGGGTATAGGCACCCTAGCCTTATCTCAGTACAAATGATGAATCAAGGCTTCTGACAATCTTTGGAAGGACCTTGCGAGACCATCATCATCCCTACAACAATCAACTCTAGCCCAAGGAATTTGTCTTCCCCTTGGGGGTTAGACTCAAAAGGTGTGGGAAACTCTAGAGGCATTGCACCTCCTTCCATGAAACCATGCCGTGAACCATTGTGGCATCCTCTAAATACGATCACCACATGGACACGTTAAGGTTTTTAACTAACACAACGGTTAATACTCATGGGTTTACTGCAGTGGAAAGCCTGGCGACCTATGGTCGTAGGGTTGAACCCGCTCTGATACCATATGTGATGTCCCCATCGTTATGACTACGAGTGAAGCAAAAAGTGCGAATTTAACAAAAAAAAACAAAATAAGATGACAACAATGATTACAGCTAGACAACACACCTGACGATGAGCACCACACCCATCGAACAGGCAACATACAACTATGACAACACACACTGGCACAAGAGAAACTAGGAGAAACATGCGTAAAATGACAAGGAGAAATGACTACCCGTGCGACACAATCATGACCACGCCTACAAGCTAAGGGACAACATTCCCCTCCCGACACAATGACCTTGACAACCAAAGACTCGAACCTCAAGGCACATGAACCAAACGCATGAAGGCGTTACAACTCAAGCACTAACAACAACTTACAATGATCAATAAAACTCACACGGGAATCACAAACTCTGACCATGATATCATTCGCCTCTATCCAATAGGCCGCACCATGATCCCCTCATCAAGAATCATGCCATCCCCAGATGATAGGCGCAACAATAACCTTGGCACAAACATATTATATCTAGACTATAGACTCAAGACAAGCCCATGTTCTAGGAGACTGAAATAGATAATAACAATATGGTACCCACACACCCTAGCAACAGGTCGACAAGACACAAGAGGACTACACTCAAAGGAAAATCACAAGATATTACCCAACTCTACCAACAACCCAACCATTAATTGATAAGAAAGATGTATAAGAGTGAAGGATGAACTGCTACCAAGCTACTAAGGTCATAAATGTTATTATAATGCGAACTAAGACAGGCACCTAACCAAATCAAATACGCTTATCTACAATTATAAACTGTCCATTAAAATAAGTGCCATTTCAATGCTAAATTTAATGCTATTTTAATGTGGTTTTGCGGTTATAAATAAAATTTCATGTCGAAGCTATTCAATGCAAATTTGATACCATTATGTTTCTTATAAATAATTTTCATAACAATGCTAAACAACTATTTTGCTGTCTATCCAATACTACCTATCAAAATTGCTAGTTACACACTGCATACCATGCATCAACAAAACGTTGTTGGGAACAAAAATATCATTGCTATCTAACTTGATTCTCTATATTTTAGATGACCATACAATAAGATCTAATTAATAAATTAACAGTAATGACATAACATAAAGACATTAAAGTCTAAATTTAATGTTGACCCTTAATTATGTGTAGTAATGATATTAATGATGATATATAATAAGGATATATATTGTCAATATATAATGCTAAGTTAATTATATTGCTGAGTGAAAAGATGATAGTGTTGGGTGAAATAAGATATCATTGTGCCATTAAATGTATAAATCACTTCCATCTATATATTGCACTATCTATCAATAAATTAATTGTTGTTTAATTCATAAGGTCGTTGCCATTTATCACATGTTGTCTATCAATATAATGGGTGGACACACTGTCAACACAACATAATCAAACATTGTCTATTTCCCACACATCAAAATGCCATCATACAATTAAGTTTCACTATCCCTAACGCAGTCATACAATTATGCTCACTATAATTAAATAATTCGCTGCAAACATTAACAAATTTCTATGTAAGCATTACTAACATTGCTGAGTAAATATATCGTTGTTTAACTATAATTCAAAGGGAAAATTAAACTAAAAATTACAGTGATTGTCGTCATAACTTGCTATAAGAGTTCTC
>JASDQU010738966.1:110324-145492 GCA_032191745.1 Picea mariana | reverse complement strand
TGATAACTAGCCTCTTCGACATACGGGCCCAACAAGCTGCCTCTTCAACATATGGGTCTGACAAACAACTTCTTCAATCTACAACAATATTAGGTACTAGTATCGATGGTAGCATGGAGGAGTGAAAGGTAAGAGTGATGAATGAATGATAGCCACAATATGAGAATTATACTATATCCCCAAATATATATCCATGTGTTCTTTAAGACACATGGCACCCAAGGGACTCCCTTGTCCCTACTTTAGAATCTTAGGACATATTTATATCCATAAATTTAGCTTTAAGGAGTATTAATATAATATTCCATTGGGATTAAGCCCTCTTAGCTTAATCTCTTTCCTAGACTCTTAGCCCCCTTTCCCTTTCTAGTGGAGTTTATCCCCCCATACTCATTGAGGGGTCAGTCTATACCAATGATGTACTTTATTAATTATATGAGTGTTTACATATTACAATAATAGATTCATTTGGCTTTATCATCCAATCTCTCCAGCCTAATAATCACATCAACCTTCTGGCCTATAATAACCAGGCTCACCATTATATAAAACATATTTACATTTAAAACTAGGGATTGACCAGGGGTATTACATTCTCTTCCCCCTTATTTATGAATTGTCCTCAGTGCATTATATACCATGTACAATTCAAAATTATTCAAAAAACTCCTAGCCTTTGCTATTGGAAGCTTATTGTATTCTTGGTGCTCCACTTTCTAAGCACCAATTTATGTATTCATATTGTAGATGGAATTCATTTACTTTATTCCATAGAGATACTTCAAGAAAGAATTCAACTCGTTGTTTCATTTGACACACCCTCATGATTATAGATATCATGCCACAATCATCCCTAAGTTGCCTCTTTCTTGTTGCACTCTCCCTTCTATACTCAGGTATCCCTTCACTGCTACATAGTCCCTTAGCAATCCATCTTGTGAGGGATTTCACACAAAGAGAGCACCAACTCATTACTAGAACCCCACCAAGGTTCTACATGTATAGAGCTCCAGTGTCTCCAACAATAATAGTTCTTTCCAAGAATTCCAACTTCAATACCATCATCTCATCTGTATCACACACATATAATCAACATGAAACAATATCATAACAATTTCATTTAAAAATTCCATTGTTTTTTTTTTCATAAGAAAACTTCTCTTTTTTCCCAAAATATGAATTCTATTTCATAATTTTCTTGGTTGTTGCAACAACATGAATCGATATTTATTATGGCTTTCTACAACACCATACTTGAGACCACTTTTCCTATAATGCTTCAATGTTTCATTCAACCAATAAATTATTAGTATTTCATGTACAATATACTATCATTGCAATATGTACCAAAATCTTACAAATTGATCTTAGAATTGTCTACACTTAACAATTCAATCACAACTATTAGACAAATTATTAAATAGAATGAATTATCATTCTCTACATAGGAATTTTCAGTCATTTGCCTTTTCATTCTTTCATCGTCATTATTTTTCATTAGTTCATTTCCTGAACATAAATTCTCTGTAATCAATGCTCATGTGACTACTTGACTTGCAAATTTTCTGTTACAATGTCTAACCGCCCTAAAATGTTCTCAACTAAATGAATTAGTAAGACCTGTGACATTTCATATGTTAGCGTACTCATTTCCATTCGATAACATTTATGCATGCATACACAAAAATGATTTCAACAAATGCATTCAAGCATAACAATTATATCATGCATAAGTACAACTCTACCAGTTACTATGCATGAGTGGAACTCTCAGTGCATATCTATACAATACAACTTTGCATTGGTTTTCAGATTGCACTATATATAAGTCATGTATCTCACCATTGGTAAATTGGAAATTCTGGCCAATGCCTTGACACATTTTCCAAACACTTCCTATTTCCTTCTCAACTATTTGTATGCCTTCCTTTTTTACCCTAACACTACATCAAGAATATAATTATGTGGTGTTCATTAGTGTTATAAAAAAGGTTGCAATTAAAACATTGTTTATAAGTAGGAATTTCATTGGATATTTGTGTGGTACATAGCCTTTCCATAAATAAAACTTTCCATAACCAACCATGTCATGGTCTCATATATGACTAGCTTTTCTGGCATCCATTCCTATAACATGGTCATACCCTTTATTGCTTTGGTTATTAGCTCATAACCAAATTAACATGACATGGTACTATGTCATTGTATGCATTCAAAAGATAACAATATTTGATAATTATTACAAGCCTACAGTGATCCAAGTGGATATCGGTGGCCACCCACCTTTTCCGACTGGCTAAAAATAGTTTTCTGACAAATTTGGCAATTTACTATTTTTAGCAATTTTTAACTTCCAGGGCCATTTTCAGGGCCCAAATGAAGGTTTTTAGAGATCGAGGTTTTCAATGATATTCTAAGGAATAATTGAGCCCCCAAAATGAATCTCCTCTACGATACAT
Source organism: Picea mariana (assembly GCA_032191745.1). NCBI lineage: Eukaryota > Viridiplantae > Streptophyta > Pinopsida > Pinales > Pinaceae > Picea > Picea mariana. The sequence continues at coordinate 143,033 of JASDQU010738966.1, read as the reverse complement.
TTCCAACGAGCTATCATACACCTAAAACGAAGATTGTATGCAAAAGTTACAACCCCAGGAAGTTGATGTACTAACTTACCCAAACGGGGCCCACATGACTTTTGGTGCTTCATCTCCTAGGGTTAGGTTTTTGGATTTCTAGGACTTTTGGCATTCCTGCTTTTGTAAAAAGCCTTTAGAGCCTCATTGTAATCATCTTCTTGCGAATGTGAGTAGCCGTCACATCTCTTCTCAGAGATAAGCTGCCACCATTCTAGCGAGTCTTTCACTCTATATTTTTACTGTCTCTGTACATTTATTTCATTAATAGAAATCGTGTATTACTATATATATGTGTTTATGGTTGCATCTCTGATGCATTTCTGTTATATTATTGAATATCTGTGATATCTTTGTGCATTTCTTTATTATATCTCCGATCTCATTTCGTGTCGAAAATAATCTGGATCATACGACCTTTATGAAACCTAGTGGCATCTTATTCCCATCAATCTTTCAAATAATACAATAATGTGATAAAATAAACTTTGGATGAGGAAATTCTTACTAAATTTTCCTTCAGCAATTATGCAATAAAATTACATAAAACTCATACCTGCATAGTTTGCATTAAACAAATTTAATGCTACCTAGCTATATGATAACAATAGAAGCTCCCAAGCCTATGTTACAAGCCTTATAATCCACACTTTAGCCTTATGTTGCTTCCTTCTATATGCACAAACATTATTAGCAACACTTGCAACCATGCAATAATTACCTTTTTCCTGGCACAACAACCATCATTAGCAACTTCATAATGATATATATTACAATAGACTACTTCTAGTCATCATCATGTTATATATATATATATATATATATATTAACAAGTCTACATTTGTTACAAGATATCTATATGCACTAATACGACATCAATAACATGCTCATGAATGCATATTCCTTCCATTTTATGGTACTATGTATGGCTCTCCAACAAGCCATAACATAATTGTTGCGATAGTAATTGCAACAACCTCTTTCTTCATGTACAAATTTTTTTTTGTTGTTCGTAGAAGACCTCAATTATTTTGGGATTCATGTATCATTTTGTTCTCTTACTGATCAATTTTTCATCTAATCCAATCTTGATCAGTTTTCTATTTTCAGCTATATAATATGATGATATTAACTTCAACCTTATTTATTTCTTGGATCCATCTAACCAAACACATGGATAACCAAGTTACATTTCTAGCCATGCTCTCATATTGACATTATATCTCCAACTTCTATTTACTCTGATGGACCAAACCGGTTCAACTTTTCCTTGATTAAACATATCAACCCTACAGTTTCTTGCACCATTATCTTCTCTTTTCTTAGCCACCCAACCTCAAACATGACCTACATAGTCAATTCTCCAGCATGTTGCAATGCTACCCAAATGTCTCTTTTTCCAATTATGATGGATTGTCCTTAGACTTTATTTCTTTTGCATTCTATACCAAGCATAGAATCATTGTTCTTCTTCATGGTTCCCTATTGGATTATTTTCAGAAGAAAAAAAAATCATCTCGATGTTTGAATCCTTTTGGATTGACATCCCAATGTACCTTAGCAATGCACTCATCCCTTTGGAATGTAATCAACATTCTTTTTTTATTATTGTCACAGTTCCTTGAATGTTGCAGAAGACTTTGTATAACTTGGTACCCATCTAATGGTACCTTTACACTATCTTAAATTACTCTTGAACTTCATCATGTCTCTAATGCAGTAAGATTTGTGCAATTCTTCTGTTATGAGTTTGATTGCATCATTTGAGACCCAATCTCAACACAGTATATTGCTTTATGCATCTGTTGGCACTCTTTACTTATATGCACCTTCATTTCTTCATTGCTGATATGGTGATCTTCATACCATGTTTCCACTACGCTACTATGATAACCATGATGAAAGTACTACCCCCAAACTATGTGACTATTCTGTGGAGATGTTATCCTTATCTCCAAGCATATACTATGCCTTCCTTTATTAAAAAACTGACATCTTGACATATCAATCCTTTTTGAAATGTTCTTCCCTTAATGTCCTCCCTTATATGTACATTGGATACTTTGGGAGTGAATGGAATTTCACTATTTCATTCACTATATGATCTACTCTTATTCCCATATTCCATTGAGCAGTCTGATTAACATGAGTGGATTTACTATAGTGGCTTCCCAAGTCTTTATGGTTGCACCCAGACCCAGGATAATTTTAAGGATGGAAATTTATATTAAAATGTAGAAACTTGGGCTAATATTACTAGTCCTTAATATGAAAAATGTAAAATGTTTGGCGACAGTTTTGTAAAAATATTCAAATTTCTAAGGATTTTATATAGTTTCTATAAAATTTTGTCTATTTTTAAAGTTAAATAATTTTATTCTATGGAATTTGGGTGAATCATTTTAAGAAAAAATGGAAATTGGCGAATCAGTTTTTGGGAAAAACCATAAAACATTGTCCTATTTGCGAAATTTAGCCCCTGAAATCATCTATGACCCAGATCCATACCCTAACATTCTTCAATCTTGACCTTTGATCATCTTGTGTGTTATTCTTGAAATAACATTTAGTTCTTCAAGTTCCTCTGCTCACTCTTGATACCAATTCCAGACTCTCTCATATTCTATAAAATCATATGTCCATATTCCCATTCTTTTCATCACCCTATGAACCTATGATATATACATTATCATGTATTGTATAGGGTTTTATGACCTAGCATCCCCATATGATACACATAATTTTCATCTATAATTCTTTTTCCAATCATAGTTCTATTTAAAGTCCCTTATATTACTCACTGAGTAAAGTCATCTTTAACTGGTAGCTTCCTCAAGCATTCATTCCCTATTTTGAGGAACCAACTATGTCTTGTTCCTCATACCTAAAGATACCAATTTTCTAAAGAAAATTTTCTACGATTTATCATCAACCTTAATATTTTCTTGCAACACATTTAATCTATAAGATAAAAATTATAGAAATTGTGGTTAAAGCAAGCGGATAATTTTGGTAACATATGCACAAGTTTTCGCCTCTATGGTCACCATAAATATTCTTTCAAAATTCTTGTGAATTCTATTACTTATCTAACAATTATAGGTGATTAAATGGACTCCTCAGTCCAATACTTTTCCAATGACTACTTTCTTTCTCAATTCTAAGTTTTGAGTAGAGATTTATAGTCATTTGATTACCCAAAAATTTATTTTGATCACCTTTCAACCTTGTGCAACTCTAAACTGTGCTTAAGCATCCTTACACTTGTTCCTTTAGAAATTTGATAGGATCTCAATTGGGTTCCTTCATGACGATATGATGGACATTCTGGATAATGTTTATCTTCATCTAAGATCCACGTCGTTAAATACATCCTACTGAAGTTTCATGTCAATTAGTACTTTTGTCCTTGAATTCTATAGATACCTTGTAGTCCCTCATATGCTTTTTTCATTCTCTGCCAAAATTTATAATTTAGCTCGATGACTATTTTCTATGGCTCAAGATATTTCCATAGATTGCTCATGTGCCTGAATTTGATTCTCGAGTAGTAAGTTATCACCTTCAGAAGTTAACTAGGGATTAAAATTTACTCTCCATTGTACGAGTTGTAAATCACTCATCCTAAATATGTTTAACGAATGTGATACACTGCTAGAAAGATATCATCAAACTTATTAATTTTAACTGCAAAAAATAGTTCTTGAGAACATTGTTCTTGACTAGCGAAAAACACTATTTAGGACCTCAAAAATGCCCTTCAAAAACATAGCTTGGAAAACACTAAAACTTTCCAATAACTTTCATTAAGTTTCGATAAATTTAGCTTCCTTATGCTGATGGGGATGCTATCATGGAATTTGAGTCCACCTGGCCATCAGACCTTGGCATATTAGGCATTGGCCTTTTTCGAACTCAACCTTGAGATTCACATTCTCCCAAGATCCGACCTCACTAGATAATGACATATATCTGCTTCTTATCCATTAAATGATGTCATCTAACATCATCTCGAAATCTCAAGATGTCGGACTTCTTAGCAACTGTGATAAACAAAAAATCCCAATGCCCAAGGTTCGATTGAATTTTCTGACTTATATAAATGACAAAGATCTCTCTTTTTCCATATCCAACGACTCAGGATTATCGCACCCATTCAAAATCTTAAGGCCAACATGGGCCCACACTTGCATAGTGGAATTTACGTGATGCCTTTGTATTGGGTTGTGGGGATGGTTGGACCCCATCCTGCACCAATATACCTTGATGTACGAAATTGTATGCCATTAATATCTAACGGTGGAGGATCGATGAAGATCAATGGTCATTATTGCATTGCAACCCCCTTGAGATATTCGATATTAACAAGGGGGACCCCCCCCTCCGAAGTGGAAAATGGTGGTTTYCTTCTCTGTGACATGTTAACATTAGGATGTACTTCATCCCCTCTTATAGTGGTTTCCAAAATCACTAGGGACCCGCCCCACTCCCCCGCAGTTGTTTTCCAAAACCAGAAGGAATCCTTGCATCAAGGTTCCACAAATCTTGTGGCAAGATTTACCAAGCAAGTTGGTTCCTGCCACCGTGGCTCCACTTCAACTGACACGTGCCACTAATTTCCACCATCTATATGCCATTATGGAAGTATATTCCAACCTTCTACCATGTCAGCTGACATGTGGCCCCCACGTCATGTTGATGTCACTGTATGTAAAAAATACCGAATTTTTTCCAATTTCTCCTAATTTCGATTTTTTCCAAAATACCCAAAAATTCCCAATTCCACTTAATTTCATAATTTATTTTTGGAACTCCATTATAGGTTTGTGACCAAGATCAATAGAACCAATTTTGGTATTTTTCACATGGATTCAACCCTTATACATGTAATTTGATTCATGTGCATCAAATTCCTCATGAATTCCTCTGTGGAGATTGGGGATTTTTCCCAATTTCGCCTAATTTCACCATGGTGCACTGCAACTTCCAAAATTTCAGCCAATCCATCCTGATAAATGCCAATTTAAACATTTTAGTGATCAATTTCTCGCATGCACCACTTGTTGATATTCCTAAAACGAATTCCAATCAATCCACCCACTAATTAGAAATATATTTAAAAAAAATTATCCCAGTCTTCCATGGCCTAACTGTAACCTCAAATTTGACAAATTACAGGTTTGAATTTGTTTAGACAGAGATTATAAATTAGGAATATCTCATCCTTGGACCAAATTTCCCAAATTCCCCATGAATTTAACAACACAAATTGGGGCTTTATCCCAATTTCACCCAGTTGCTCCTGATTTCACCACGGAAACACAATAACTAAAAGTTTGACTATCTACAAACCAAAATTTGTTCATTTTGCCAATAAAATTTGGAAATTTCCATTCTTTGGTTAAATTTTCCCAACCTTCTTGAGAAATTCCTCTCAATTTCACTACCGTAATTTCAAAAATTGAATTATAGACATCCTCTGCAAATGCATTTAGGAAATTTTCGCCCTGCGCTCTGTTAATTGGGTCCATGCATGCTCAGTGTTGAAAATTGGAGCTCTAATACCACTTTGTAGCATCACCAACTCCCTGCTGGGAAATTTCATATCCAAATTTTGAATTTTGATACCATTAATTTTTTTGTTATTTTCTTCATATGAATAGAGCTAAGCGGAATAACAATAATATTTTCTAAAAAATATTATCACAAAGATTCCATAATAGAAAACCCATAATTATACACACAATAAATAAAATAATCTCATGAAAGACACTTATTTTTTATTATTTGGGTAGGTTGTCATTGATGTCAACCCTTGAACAAAGTCCGGTAGCGAATTCCGGTAGCCCACAGATTTCAGTAATGGACCCAAGTTTGTTTGATGTATAATGGTATGATTTTTAATATATTTGCAGGTAAGAATATTCTAGATGATAGTGCATGTCATGCCATTTTGGGTGGTATGTGGAACATCACATAACTCCTCACGGTTAGAGAGTTATGGCCATGTGAAGTCGGAGAACCCTCATGAGTCATCTAGAAGCCCCAAAAGGTCAAAGTAGTCAAAGTGGTTGCAAATAAGAAATTATTTAAATAATAAAGTGAAGTAATGAGGGTAATATAAGTCAAAGTGGATAAAAAAGAAATGATTTAAATAATAAAGTTAATGGAGAAATTACTAAGTGGACAACTGGTTAGAAGTGCGTTAGCCCTAAAATAAGGAAAGTGGTTTAAGATGGTTAGAAGGTAACCCCTTGAGGAAGCTACATAAAAGTATAAATAAGATGAAAGGGTCTCTAATTTTAATTACACTTGAGAATATTGAATATATAAAAGTGACTGAGGTAACCAAAGGATATCTAAGGAAAATTTTAGAGGGAAGGTGAAGTAAAGAAGGCTGAAATTCAAGGGAGGATAAATTCTTTTGATGATGCTTTCTAAGGTATGTTATTTACAGGTCATCTCACCATTTTCACAATAACGTTTTTTCTAGAATGATTCAGAGCACGAAATATGGAGGTCGTTGAGGAAACATATCCAATTAGTTGTGATAAAAATTTCAGCTTGTGGATCGTTGTATTTTTCGGGTTGCAATCCATGGGAAATAGGGTTTGTGGCTAGTCCTGAAACTAGTCTAAAAAAAGTGTTTCAGGTAAAAACGTCATAACTTCTTCATAACAGATATAAATTCAGTAAGACAAAATTTATTGGTTAGAGTACAGTCTATAGTATTCTGTGTACCCTTTTCAGATCCATACAACAAATATTCTATGCAGGGAATGCTCTATAAGTTCTCTCTCTAGAATAAGACAGAATTCAACAAGGTATGCCATTTTTTCTATAACCCCTTTTCTGAGAGGTTCCAAGCAGTGAAACCTGGAGGAATTACATAAAAGACACTGAAGAAAATTATGTACTTTTTTTAGATATTTATTCATTATAGGTACATATATATTATGATTTCAAGTTAGGGTTATTGACTAATCCAAAATTAGTCATGTGAGACTAAAGTGAAGTTTAATGAAAACTCTACTCTCTTGTTGTTAAAGTTAAGGAAGGTTTGTAGGTATGTGATCATATACTCCAGGTCTATTACAGAGTTACAAATCAGATTTGGATGATGAAATTGATGAGGGCTTTTGGTTGAGGTACAGGTTGGGTACATGGTTGAGACAAGTAGTTGATAAGTTGGCACATACATGAGGTTTATAGTTGATGATGTTGGTACATCTTGATGAGTCATAGTTTATGTCTATTTGATGCATGATTGGTGCATATTTGGTGCATGGTTGATGCACTCGTTGATGGTACAGGTTGAGGTACAAGTTGGTACATGGGTGATGCACTTGTTTATGGTACAGATTGATTACATGTTGTTTGGTACAGGTTGTTACAGGTTGTTTGGTGCAAGTTTATTGGTACAGGTTTACAGTAGTATGTCTCACAGTGATAATGTGACAGTGGTTCCATCATTCTACTTCTAAGACCGAGGATTTGGATGGGGTAAGGAAATGTGGTTGTATCCACCTTCCGGTTTTAGTCGAAGAACATAGGGGGTTGTAGCCTCCTTCAGGCTGTAGCTAGAAAATTAGAGAGTTGGAGCTTCCCTCAGGTTGTAGCCTAAGAAACTAGGGGGTTGGAGCCTGTTTTCAGTTGCAGCTAGAAAAAAAAGGAATTTGGTGCTTCCAATGAATGTAATTATTAAAGACATATAATAAAAATTATTCTGTGGTTTTCTCCTGCTTTGGGTTTCCACATTAAAACACGTGTGTACTATGTATGTGTGTGATTTATCATTTGTTCATTGTTTATTTAGTCTGAAACTATTGGATGATAATTCTACATTGATATAACACTTGCATTTTATGGATAAAAATGATTAAATTTCTCTATTACTGATTCACCCCCCCCCAGTAATCCAATAATTGGTTTTAGAGCAGGTCCCTTCAGAAATCTGTTTAACCACTGAAAGGTATATCATGGAGAGAAACAACAAATATAGAAACGAAATACCACAGTTTGATGGACATAAGTATGAATTATGGAGTATAATGATGAAAACATATATACATGAACAAGGATTTGAAATTTGGCAATCAGTAGTATATGGATACAAAGAACCAACAATTTCTCCAACAAGTGAAAAAACAATGAAACTCAGTTAAAATAATTCCAAAGACACAAATGCACTTCTGAATGGTCTTGGAGAATCCGTATATACCAAAGTTGTACATTTTAAATCCGCTAAAGAGATTTGGGAAAAATTTCAAAATATTTATGAAGGAGATTCAAAAGTCAAAGCAACAAAACTTCAAACTTACAGAGGTCAATTCGAACAACTAAATATGAAGGAAGATGAGAATATTGTAGCTTACTTCTTACGATTCAATGAAACACTGAATGCAATCATAGGATTGGGAGAAGAGATTGAAAAATCTGTAATTGTTCAAAAGGTACTAATATCTCTTCCTATGAGATTTGATCCTAAGATATCAGCACTAGAAGAAAGAGAAGATCTAAACTCAATAAGCATGGACGAACTACATGGAATCTTGACAGCATATGAAATGAGAATTGACCAGGAAAATCCAGATATAAAAGAAGAAGCTTTCAAAACATCCAAAAGGTGAAAGAAAAAGGGAAAGAAACATGAAGATAGCAACAATAGTGACTTCTCAGAATATGATGAAGAAGGAGTGGCCAACTTTATCAGAAGATTGAACAAGGGAATCAACGACAGATATAAAGGTAAGATTCCATTGATTTGTTTTAATTATGATGGTATTGGTCATTTTGCTAACAAATGTCCCCATAAGAAAATAAGAGGAATGGTGAAGATTATTCAAATAGAAAACAAACATATAAAGGAAAAATAACCAAAAAGAAATCTTTCAAGAAAAACTTATGCACGAAAGAAGACACCTCCTCATAAGATGAACATGAAGTCAGTGATAGTGAGATAGAAAGAGTTCTATTCATGGAAGTAGAAGACTTTGATAAAGAAGAAACCAAAGAATAATATGAAGAGGCAGAAGTTGACTACGAAGAAGAATTGTTGAGTTCCATAGAATTTAATGTTGGATTACTGATAGGGAGGGGTGAATTAGTAATAGATAAATTTAATACTTTTTAACCATATAATGCAAGTGTTATATAATTGTATCATTATCATCCAATAATTACAGAGTAAATAAACAATGAACAATTGAAAAATCATACACATACACAGTACACCAGTGTTTTTACGTGGAAACCCAAAGTGGGAGAAAACCACATAATGCTTTTTCTTATATGTCTTGAAGAATTACATTCATTGGAAGCACCAACTTCCTTTGTTTTCCAGCTGCAACTGGAGGGAGACTCCAACCCCCTATTTTCTCAGGCTACAACCTGAGGGAAGCTCCAAATCCGCAATTCTCTGGCTACAACTAGAGGGAGGCTACAACCCCCTAAGTTCTTCAGCTATGACCGGAAGGTGGCTACAACCACCTATCCTTGCCCCATACAACCACCCTGAAATATAAATGTCAAATGTAGATAACCTGTCACTATCACTAAATCAACCACCGCCACTGTCAAGATGTCACTATCAACCTATACCAATAACCTGTAACAACTTGTATCAATCAACCTGAAACAAACAACCTATACCAATAAACTAAACCAACATGTACCATGCATCAACCATGCATCAACCTTGACTCATCAAGTTGTACCAACATCATCAACTATACACCTCATGTATGTTCCAACTCATCAACTATACACCTCATGTATGTGCCAAATCATCAACTACTTGTCTCAACCATGTACCCAACATGTACCTCAAACAAGATATGCCATATCTCTCATAAATATACCCCAACCATGTTTTTTCCGTGATTTTTCTATTGTACTTTTTCTACTGCAATTTTTCTGCCGCACTTTTTTTGCCGCAATTTTTCTCCGCGATTTTTCTCCTGTGAGTTTTCTATCACACTTTTTTTCTGCGATTTTTCTATCACATTTTTTGCTGCCGCGATTTATCCGCCACAATTTTTCTGTCGCACTTTTTCTACTGTACTTTTCCTATCGCACTTTTCCTACCACACTTTTCCTACCGTAATTTTCCTTTCGCACTTTTCTCTATCAATAATACCTGCCCAAATAACTTTTCACAAAATAGATATTGAATGATATTCAATAGGTTCAATTGTGATTAAATGAGAGATACTTTCCTCTTATTTATACTTTCATGTAGCAACCCACTTTCCTTATTTTAGGGAGTTCTCCATTAACTTTATTATTTAAATAATTTCTTTTGCAAAGACTTTGACTACTTTGACCTTTTGGGGATTCTAGATGACTCATAGGGTTCTCCAACTTTACATGGCCATAAATCTCTAACCATGAAGAGTTATGTGACGTTTCACATACCACTGAAAATGGCATGCCACATACTATGCATATAGAATAGTCTTACCTGCAAATTTATCAAAACTCATACCATTATCCATCAAACAAACTTGGGTCCATTACCCAAACCTTTGTGCTATTGTAATTTTCTACCGGACTTTATTCAAGGGTTGACATCAATGAAAACCAACCCAATTAATCAACAATATACCCCTTTGGCATTGATGGAAACACTTTGATGAAATACTAAAGGCATGTCTTGTAATACTGAATTCATATCACATAGGCTCCCTCTGTGACCATCGCTCCCCCTGGAACCATGCCTTTGTGCTCTGTATCCGATACATCTCTCCCCATTTATCATCAATGGTAATGGTATATTTCCATCCGGGGTTGCTCCCCTTAACTGAACTATCCTTGGGGATACTCCCCCTCACTGAAATCTTCCTGAAATTGATATCTCGACCTGAACTATCCTCTTTATGGTGCTTCCTCGTGTAAATATAATACATATAAGATAAGCATTCAAAAGCATTCATTTTGGAGTAGAAATTAGTCCGAGTCTCTGGAGAAGATACTCAAAGTCTTCCCATGGAAGACATTTGGTAAATATGTCTGACACTTTTTCTTTTATGCCCACATATTCAACTCTGATGTTCTTCTCTGCAACCTGTTCCGTAAAAAGTGATACTTTATTGGAATGTTCTTCGTATTGGAGTGCATCACTAGGTTCTTTGAGATACTGATGGTGTTTGTATTATCACAATATATTGGAATGGGATCATCATACTCGACTTGTATATCTGTTAGAGTTTGTTTCATCCATAGAACCTGTGTACAACATGTTGTTCTTGCAATATACTCTACCTAAGTTGTAGATAAGGATATTGATGATTGTTTCTTGCTTAACCATGATATTAAACACTCACCCAAGTAGAACGCTGCTCCATTGGTGCTTTGTTGGTCATCAATACAACCTAACCAATATACATATGTGTAGGCAATAAGTGATAGACTCTTTCTTTTTGGATACCATAATCAAAACTCTTTTGTTCCTCTGAGATATCTGAAAATCCTCTTCACTGCTAATACATGTGATTCCTTTGGTGTTGCTTTAAATTGTGCCACCTATCCAACTCCCTGCATCACATCTGGTCTAGATGTTGTCACATATAGTAAGCTACCAATTATTGACCTGTATTGCCTGTGGTCTATATACTTTGAATCATCATCTTTGCTCAACTTACAACTGGTTTTCATAGCAGTGGTAACTCTTTTGTAATCTTCCATTCTGAACCTCTTTAGCATTTCTATGATATAATTAGTTTGAGAAATAAAAATTCCTTGGTTGGTTTGATGTATATGAAGACCCAGAAAGAAGGATAGTTCTCCAAGTAATGACATTTCAAATTCATTATGCATATCCTTTGCAAATTTTTGACTTAACCTGTCATGAGTACTTCCAAAAATAATATCATCAACACAAACTTCAATTAATAAAATACTATCTTGAGTTACCTTAATGTAGAGGTTGTTGTTTGCACTTCCTTTTCTGAACCCTTCATGTTGTAGATATTTATCTAGTCTAGAGCACCATGCTCCAGGAGCCTGTTTTAGACCATACAAGGCTTTCTTCAATTTACACACATTATCTGCGTTCCATGACAACTGAAATCATTCTAGTTGTTCAATGTAGACTTCTTATTCAAGTTACCCATTCATAAAAGTTGATTTCACCCCCATCTGATACACTTTAATATTCTTGGAGCATGCATAAGGTAGGAGCAATCAGATTGCTTCCATTCTGACAACTGGAGAAAATGTCTCTTCAAATTCGATTCCTTCAACCTGTGCGTATCCTTTACATACCAATCTATCTTTGTTCCTTGTAACCTATCCATATTCATTCAATTTATTTATGAATACCCTCTTTGTGCCAATCACATTCTTATTCTTTGGTATTGGAACCAATTCCCAAGTGTCATTCTTCTCTATTTGATCCAATTCTTCATTCATTGCCTTATTCCAAAATTCATCCTTACAAGCCTCTTCAAAACTATTTGGTTCAATCGTAGATGATAGTTCTAGGTGTGTTTTTTCTAGTGAACAAATTCTTATTCTAGTCTCAACTCCTACATCTTTGTTTCTGATAATCTGATCTGAAGGATGATTCTTCTGTACTCGTTTTCTAGGTGTCTTTGGATAGACTTTCTGAACTTGATCTTCTACTTCTGTTTGATCCTCTTCATATTCCCCTTCTACCTCTTCTTCATCTTCTGCTTCTTCTTCACAAAGTTGTTCCATTGATTCATTTTCTTCTTCCTTTAATTCTCATCCACATGTTTCATCAATTGTTACATTGATGCTTTCCACAACTTTGTTCAACCTCAGATTGTAAAACTTGTATGTTTTCTGTGTACTTGAGTAACCAACAAGTACTCATTTGTCCACATGAGATTCAAACTTTCTCATTCTTCCATATTCTCTTTTGATGTAGCATTTGCTTCCAAATACTCTGAAGTGCTTCACATTTGCTGGTCTTCCTTTCCATAGCTCGTAGGGAGTTTTTTCATTGTTGTTTCTGAGCATTACTCTATTTTGAATGTTAATTATTGTAAGCACCACATGCGTCCAAATAATATTTGTCAATTTGGAATCCATTAGCATTGTTCAAGCCATTTCATATGTAATTATCATCCATTATGATAATTTTCATTTCTCTCTGAACCACTCTTTGAACCAATATATGAATCCATGCTCTTGTCCATACTGTCCAAGACTTTACTTGCAAAATTGTCCATAATGCTGACCCATTTATCACCATACTATCATGAAGTCTTGATTAATCCATCAAATTGTACTTATATTAACTGACTTCTCTGAATCTATCTTCTCAAACTCTGCAAGATGCTCGAAGGATGGTTCTTTGGTCTTTCATGACTATCGCATAGACTCCCCCTATCAAATATTCATATTACCTAAGAGTCTCTAAGCCAGATGACTCGGAACAATTCCTTCTCTGATGTGTATTCATCATCATCTTCATTGGTAGATTCATCATCTTCTTCATTGGTAGATTCATCATCTCTCTAAGATCTAACTTCTTTCTTTCTATCTGTGGATTCATCTTTCACTACAATGCCTGAAAGTACAATTTCTTGAACCTGTTACTTATTTACCTTTCTTTCTTTTCTTTCATTTATTTTCCAAAACTTTTTGTATCTGAAATCTTTTTTTTTCTCTATAGAATTTTCTTGATCTCGTTTTATTGCCAATCTTGCGGTCTTTGGGACCTGGTCTTTGTTCACCTATTCTTTGTGTTTTCTTATCCACACTTTCTTACATTTGATATCATTGTTCCCTTTCATGGAAGTATCGATCGTGATTCTACAATCTCTAGCTATGTGTCCATAGTTATGAAATTTGTAGCATTCAATGTTACGTGGGGCCACATAGGAATTTATTGCTTGAACATTTCTTTTATAATCCCTGCAATATGCAACCGTATGTCGAAAGTTAGTACAATAAAAACAATGACCATAAAATAAATTTGCATACCTGGGAGTGAATGATCTTCTTTGTGGCGTAGTCCTTCTCAATTTTTTTCTTGACTGATCATGATCATGATTGAAGCTTCTTGGTGTCTTGAACATGGATGGTCTTTTTAAAGATGTATATTCAACAGTTTTCTTAGATTTTGGTTGACCATGTTTCCTTCCTTTGAGTACTTCTGCATAACTCTTTGTATTTTCTTCATTATTCTTTTCTAGCAACCTAGAGTGCTTCTATTCATTCTCTATAACTGATGTGGATGTTTCTGTCTCTTCAACGTTCTTGTTGAGCTTTACGATTTTACTTCTCAATGTGACAACTTCTTCTTCAAGCTTCTCAACCTCTTCTTCTTTCTTTACTATTTGAGACTTCATGACTTCTTTGGTTCTTTTCGCTTCTTCAAGCTAAATTTTTAATGTGATTATTTCTTCTTCAAGTCCTTTCTCTTCTTGACCAAACTCTGCCTCAAGCTAGTTTAGATTGTTAGTTCTTTCCTTAAGATGATATGTCAATACCTTCTCTCTCATTTATGCTTCTTCCTTCTGTGATTCTATGTTGGCTTCCAAATACTATTTTTGATATTCAATATTTTCTTCGATCTTTCTCGCTTCTTCTAGCTGAGTTCTTAAGTTCTTGATGACCTGTTGGGATTCTTAAAAAATATGAACACTTTCCTTTTGTTTCATCAATTCTTTCTTGAGTGACTTGTTTTCTTCCCTTAGTTCATCTAAAGCACTAATCAATTCTCTGGTGATTATGTACTCTTCATCTTCTGAATCTGTTTGACATGGTGAACATAATTGGTCTTGATCTGTATCTGCATATTCTTTGACATTTTCTAAATTTGCGATGGGTGAAGAATATATGTCATGTAACTTATCCCAAAGTTCTTTGGCTAATGAACATTTAACAACCTTTTATCTTATCGGATTAAGTAATCCTTCCCAGATGAAATCCATTGCTATTTTGTTATTCTTCTTCAATTCCTTCTTGGCTGCAATGTTTGCCCTTTTTGAACTATCATATCCTATAAAAACTGATAGCCAAATATAATGTCCATGTGCCTGTAAAAATACTTCTGTCCTTCTGCTCCACATCTCATACGTAAACCATTCTGACCATTAAACATTGGTATTCCATTCTCAGAATAATCCATGATATCCTTCCAGTGGTTGAACTGGTTCCTGAAGGAACCGGCTTTGATTCCAATTGTTGGATTACTAAGAGGGGGGGTGAATCAATAATAGAGAAATTTAATAATTTTTAACCATATAATTCAAGTGTTATATTAGTGTAGCATTATCATCCAATAATTGCAGAGTAAATAAACAATGAACAAATGAGAAATCATACGCATACACAGTACATCAATGTTTTTACGTGGAAACCCAAAGCGGGAGAAAGCCACATAATTCTTTTTCTTATATGTCTTGAAGAATTACATTCATTGGAAGCACCAAATTCCTTTGTTTTCTAGCTTCAATTGGAAGGAGGCTCCAACCCCTTAGTTTCTCAGGCTACAACCTGAGGGAAGCTACAACTCCCCAATTCTCTGGCTACAACTAGAGGGAGGCTACAACCCCCTAAGTTCTCCAGCTACAACCAGAAGGTGTCTACAACCACTTATCCTTTACCCACCCAACCGTCCTGAAATATAAATGCCAAATGTAGACAACCTGTCACTTTCACTGAATCAACCACTGCCACTGTCAAGATGTCACTATCAACCTGTACCAATAACTTGTAACAACTTGTACCAATAAACCTACACCAAACAACATGTACCAATAACTTGAACCAACATGTACCATGCATCAACCTTGACTCATCAAGATGTACCAACATCATCAACTATACACCTCATGTATGTGCCAACTCATCAACTACTTGTCTCAACCATGTACCCAACATGTACCTCAAACAAGATTTTCCATATCTCTCATATATAGACCCCAACCATTTTATTGCCACGATTTTTCTGCCAAACTGTTTTTGCCGTGATTTTTTTGCCGCACTTTTTCTGCYGCGATTTTTCTGCTGTGACTTTTCTGTCACACTTTTTCTGCCGCACTTTTTCTGCCATGATTTTTCTGTTGCACTTTTTCTTCCTCAATTTTTCTGCCGTGATTTTTCTGTCACACTTTTTCTGCTGCACTTTTTCTGCCATAGATTTCTTACCATGGTTTTTTTGCCGCACTTTTTATGCTGCAATTTTCCCGCCGCACGTTTTCTGTCACACTTTTCCTACTGCAATTTTTCTCTATCAATAATACCTACCCAAATAACCTTTCACAAAATAGATATTCAATGATATCCAATAGGTTCAAGTGTAATTAAATGAGAGAGCATTGCCTCTTATTTATACTTTCATGTAGCATCCCACTTTCCTTATTTTAGGTAGTTCTCCATTAACTTTATTATTTAAATAATTTCTTTTGCAAACACTTTGACTACTTTGACCTTTTGGGGCTTCTATATGACTCATGAGGGTTCTCCAACTTCACATGGCCATAACTCTCTAACCATGAGGAGTTATGTGATGTTCCACATACCACTAGAAATGGCATGACATGTACTATCCATCTAGAATNCATGGCCATAACTCTCTAACCATGAGGAGTTATGTGATGTTCCACATACCACTAGAAATGGAATGACATGTACTATCCATCTAGAATAGTCTTACCTGCAAATATATCAAAACTCATACCATTACCCATCAAACACAATTAGGTTCATTACCCAAACCTTTGTGCTACCAGAATTCACTACTGGACTTTCTTCAAGGGTTGATTCAATGACAACCAACCCAATTAATCAACAGTTAAAAGAAGAGAAAAGAAGAAAAACAAGAAGCTACAAGTATAACTTGACAAGAAAAAAGACAATCATGAACTAGAAAAAATGATCATGAAATTGAAGGTTCAAATAGAATAAGATAAAATAATTGAAGAAGCACTCAAAGAACAACTAGAAGAAAGAAACAAAATCATTGGAAATTTGGAAGCAGATATTGTCACATTAGGAAGATCCTCAAAAGAAAAATATGCAGAACAACTCAAAAATTTTGGATAACATTATCAGCAGTCAAAAGCCTCATCATGACAAGTCCGGACTTGGATACAATTAGACAGAAAAGGGATCAAGCTCCAAAACAACAGAATAAGAAACATATGGAAAAAGTTATGCAGAAGAAAACAAAGAGGATAGGAAGACCTACAAGCAAGATTGCAGTGACACTCCTCCATTGAGAAGATTCAGATTTCAGAATCAACGATCGACAAAAACAAATAGGCCTCGGGAAGAAGAAGGATTTATAAAAGTAACTCATTTAAGAATATTTTCAACTCCCAAGTATCAAACTATATTTTTTGGTTTATGTTATGCATGCAATAATTTTGGACATAAAGTTGTAAATTGTAGAGCTAATAGGAGGAACATAAACAACATTGAATGTCATACACAGAATGGTTATCCAAGAAGGCCTATTGAAACACAGAGAAGAAGCTACAATATGTTTGAATCATTGAGCACTGAAGTGGAATGCTACAAGTGCAACAACTTTGGACACATGGAAAAAAATTGTAGAATGACAGTCCCTCCTAAAGAACCACAACAAAACTACAACTGTCACAGATAGGAACCTCATAAGAGAATATGGATAAGAAAGAAAAATCAATATAGCAATGAAGAATGCACACTCGCTCTATAAGATAAGAAAAAGAAATATGGTTGGTATGTTGGCAGTGATTGTTCAAAACACATGACAAGTGATAAAGACAGGTTTCTTACATTAAGAAAGGAAATAGACAGATCAGTCTCCTTAAGAAATGATGATTCAGCTAAAATCATTGGGAAAGGAACTGTTAGAGTTGGAAACAAGAATACCAAGGTAGAAAATGTTCTACTAGTAGAAGATATGAAACATAATCTTCTAAGTGTAATTCAAATGTGTGAACAAGGTCATAAAATTACTTTCGATTCACAAAAGTACGAGATAAGAAAAGAAGGTTTAGGAAAATTGATTGCAACAGCTGCAAGAACTTCAAGCAACAAAGGGTTTAAAATGTGAGAAATAATTTATCTAGTTGGACCAACTGCAACAAAGGGTTTAAAAGGTGAGAAATAATTTATGTTATTAGTTGATGATTATACAAGAATGATTGCAGTTTGTTTTCTCGAGAACAAGTCAAAATATTTTCAAAACTTCAAGGTCTACAGGGAATTGGTTGAAAATGAAATGGATTCAAAAATCAAATGTTTGAGATATGATAATGGAGGACAGTTCACTTCAAATAAATTTATGGAATACTACAACAAGCATGGAATAAAAATGAAATTCTTCGTTGCTTGGACACCTCAACATACCAGGCGCAATACAGGTCAATGATTGGTAGCTTACTATATGTGACAACATCCAAACCAGATGTAATGCAGACAGTTTGATAGGTGGCATGATTTCAAGCAACACCAAAGGAATCACATGTATTAGCAGTGAAGAGGAATTTCAGATATCTCAAAGGAACAAAAGAGTTTTTATTATGGTATCCAAAAGAAAAGGATATATCACTTATTTCCTACACAAATGAAGATTGGGCAGGTTGCATTGATGGTCAATGAAGCACCAATAGAGCAGCGTTCTACTTGGGTGAGTTTTTAGTATATTGGTTAAGCTAGAAACAATCATCAGTATCTTTATCTACTGTCGGAGCATAGTATATTGCAGAAACATGATGTTGTACTTAGGTTCTATGGATGAAACAAACTTTAACAGATATACAAGTTGAGTATGATGAACCCATTCCAATCTATTGTGTTAATACAAGCGCCATCAATATGTCAAAGAACCCGGTGATGCACTCCAAGACAAAGCACATTCCAATAAAGTATCACTTTCTATGGGAATAGGTTGCATAGAAGAACATCATAGTTGAATTTGTGGGAACAAAAGAACAAGTGGTAGACATCTTTACAAAACCACTTCCAAGGAAAGACTTTGAGTATCTTCGCTGGAGACTCGGAGTAATTTCTACTCCAAAATGAATGATTTTGAATGATTATCTTATATGTCTTAGATTTACATGAGGAAGCACCATAAAGAGGACAATTCAAGTTGGGAGATCAGTTCCAGGAGGAGTTTAGTCAGGGGGAGAAACCCTGGATGAAAAGATACATTTTCCATTGATGACAAAAGGGGACAGATTTATCAAATGCAAAAGTAAATTCTTGGAGAAAGAGCACAAAGGCATGGTTCCAGTGGGAGCGATGGTCACAAGGGGAGAATGAGTTATATGACTTCAGTATTGCATCAAAGTGTTTCCATCAATGCCAAAGGGAGATATTTTTTATTATTTGGGTTGGTTTTCATTGATGTCAACCCTTGAAGAAAGTATGCTAGCAAATTCTGGTAGCACAAAGGTTTGGGTAATGGACACAAGCTTGTTTGATGTATAATGATATGAGTTTTAATATATTTGAAGGTAAGAATATTCTATATGGATAGTACATGTCATGCCATTTCCGGTGGTATGTGGAACGTCACATAAATCCTCACGGTTAGAGATTTATGGCCATGTGAAGTTGGAGAACCCTCATGAGTCATCTAGAATCCCCAAAAGGTCAAAGTAGTCAAAGTGGTTGCAAAGAAGAAATTATTTAAATAATAAAGTAAAGTAATGAGTGTACTATAAGTCAAAGTGGATAGAAAATAAATTATTTAAATAATAAAGTTAATGGAGAAATTACTAAGTGAACAAGTGGTTAGAAGTGGGTTAGCCCTAAAATAAGAAAAGTGGTTTAAGATGGTTAGAAGGTAGCCCCTTGAGGAAACTACATACAAGTATAAATAGGAGACAAGGGTCTCTCACTTTAATTACACTTGAGAATATTAAATATCTGCAAGTGGCTTAGTTAACCAAAGGATATCTAAGGCAAATTTCAGAGGGAAGGTGAAGTAAAGAAGGCCAAAATTCAAGGGAGGATAAATTCTTTTGATGATGCTTTCTAAGGTATGTTATTTACAGGCCATCTCACAATTTTCTCAATAACTTTTTTTCTAGAATGATTCAGACTACGGAATATGGTGGATGTTGAGGAAACATATACAAGTAGTTGTAATAAAAATTTCATCTTGTGGGTTGTCGTATTTTTGGAGTTACACTCCGTGGAAAATAAGGTTTGTGGCTAGTATTGAAATTAAAACAGGTGTTTCGGGTAAAAATGTCACAACTTCTTCATAACATGTCCAAATTCAGTAAGACCAGATGTATTGGTTATAGTACAATATTTAGTATTATGTGTACCATTTTTAGATCCATACAACAGATATTCTGTGTGGGGAACTCTCTACAACTTCGCTCTCTAGAATAAGCCAGGATTCAACAAGGTATGCCATTTTTTCTATAACTCCTTTTTTGAGAGGTTCCAAGCAGTGAAACCTAGAGGAATTGCATAAAAGACGTTGAAGAACATTGTGTATTATTTTCATATATTTATTCATTACATGTACATATTTATGATTATTTCAAGTTAGGCTTGTTGACTAATCCAAAATTAGTCATGTGAGACTAAAGTAAACTTTGATGAAAATTCTAGTCTCTTGTTGTTAAAGTTAAGGAAGGTTTGCAGGTATGTGATGACATACTTCAGGTCTATTACAGATTTACAAGTCATATTTGGATGATGAAATTGATGAGGGCTTTTGGTTGAGGTACATGTTGGGTACATGGTTGAGACAAGTAGTTGATGAGTTGGCACCAACATGAGGTGTATAGTTGATGATGTTGGTACATATTTATGAGTCATAGTTCATGTGTATTTGATGCATGATTGGTACATATTTGGTGCATGGTTGATGCACTCGTTGATGGTACAGGTTGGTGCATCATTGATGCACTTGTTTATGGTATAGGTTGATTACAGGTTGTTTGGTACATGTTGTTATAGGTTGATTGGTGCAGGTTGATTGGTACACATTACAACAGTATATCTCATAGTGATATTGTGACAGTGGTTCCATCATTATACTTCTATGACAGGGCGGTTGTACAGGGAAAGGACATGTGGTTGTAGCCACCTTCCGGTTCTAGCCGGAGAACATAGGGGATCGTGGCCTCCTTCTGGCTGTAGCCAAAGAATTGGAGAGTTGGATCTTCCCTTGGGTTGCATCCTAAGAAACTAAGGGGTTGGAGCCTCCTTCCAGTTGCAGATAGAAAACAAAGGAAGTTGGTACTTCCAATGAATGTAATTCTTAAAGACATATAAGAAAAATCATTGTGTGGTTTTCTGCCACTTTGGGTTTCCACGTTAAAAAACACTAGGATATTGTGTATATGTGTGATTTTTCATTTGTTCATTGTTTATTTACTCTGAAACTATTGGATGATAATACTATGTTGATATAACACTAGAATTTTGTGGTTAAAAATGATTAAATTTCTCTATTATTGATTCACCCCCCTTTAAGTAATCCAACACTTATGACATGACATAAACACCAACTGTGTGCATACCTTCCACGTTCCTTCCAACCATATAATAGACTACTCATAATCTCAACAATGGATCACCCCTAAATTGGGGCTAAATTCTACTAGGGAAAAAGGAGTACTAAGTGAGTCTAAGGTATGATAATTTGCAGAATCGCTCATTCCAAGTGCCTAACTACTGCAACTAGCCTACAATATCTCATTCCCCACATCCATGTCCCACCCCAGTCAGTGTTCCCCTTCCCTAATCAACAGTCCCTCGACTGCCCCACTTCCCAAGGGGGTCACCTATTCTTCTAGCCTTATCACAGCATCCCATAGTCTCATTGGTTATTTGATGGATTTGGTAGTTAGGCTAGGCCCATGACACATCATAATATGATTCCAATCATTAGCTATCTCATATAACATAGTTCCTTAACATTGTACTCCATCACCAACTACTCTACACCACCAAATCTTATTAAGTTATTTATAATATACCACAAATTCACTTTTTATTTCTTAAAATTTGTTTGTTAAAAATTAGTATTTATTAAATTTTTCATATAATTTTTAAATTAAAAGTTTTTTTTATTATTTTTTCATTTTAAAAAATCTATTTGCTAATTCATTTTCAATCCACATTTTTAGTTTAAAAGATTACTTCTTTTGTTGTTACATATCTTTTTTTACATACACATATATCATTTACTAATTTTTATTATGTTTTATTTATTTATTTTTTTAATTTAGTTTTATTTAGTATGAACTTACCATAGGCGTAGTCTAATTGTTCTACATGTTGGTATTTTTTTGTGATATTTTTTGTTTAATTTTACCCAAAATCTAGCGAGAAATTGTTGGATCTGCAGATTTGAGTGGTTAATTCTGTATAATGAAAGTGCCCCAAGGGTTTTTCAGCACGCTTAATCTAGATTTATGTTGTCGAATTCTGACAAAATAACCAAAACTTAAAACACTTAGAGAACACCCTTACAATCAATTAAACTTCTTTCTATTATACTTTCTAAAATCTCTATGTCATAGATAAATTAAAATTTATCTTTTAATGTCTTATTCACAAGTAGAGTAAAATACTCATCTTATTCTTAATTATCAAGCCATATTCTATTTAACTTTTAATAAATTTTAAAACTCTTAATATGAATAAAAATAAAATAATATCAATTACATAGTATTGATCATGAAAATCAATATTTACATAAAAATTTAAATATCTAAAATTTTGAAATTGAACAATTATAATGTAATTATTGTTACGAGATATTTTCCACAAGCAATAGAGGAGTCCATCCATCATCACTATTAAAACCAAATTACTATAGAAAGTTTTTCTCTCATGCATGATTGTGTCTTTCACACCGCCACCTTCTCCATCCTTCGAATTCACATGAAATTTTATCTTTACATACTACAAAATTTCATAGGAAGATAAGGACTCTTACCCATACTTCTATGTCTACTACAAATGCCTCGTTTCTTTCATGTGATTTAGGGACCAACAACCTAACCTTTCGATTCACCTCTCCCATTTGTCATCATATAGACACACTACACAATTTTGTAGGGGGTAAAGGCTCCTCTCTATACTTTCGTGGCTACTACAAATGCCTTGTTTATTTCATGTGGTCTAGGGACTAGGACCATACTCTTTCAATTTGACTTTCCTCCTCATCATCATATACACATGCTACAAAATTTTGTAAAAAGATAAAGAATCCTCCTCATATTTCAACAGTTACTACAAACACCCCATTACTTTTATGTGATATAAGAACTAACACTCTACTTCTTCTATTCACTCCCCCTTATCATCATGCAAATATACTACAAAATTTTGTAAAACGATAAGAGCTTCTTCCCATATTTATGTGGCCATTACAAACACCTCATTGCTTTCATGTGGTATAGACACCAACATAGTACTTCCTCAATTCACCTCTCCCCCTCATCATGATGAAAAGAATTTGAATTTTTATTTATAATGTTTTTTAACTTTACACATGGCTTAATTTCACTTCCCCGACCATTTACATCAAAATGTATAAAATGCGCATGATAGGTATCGTTTGTCACCCCTACATCGTCCCTTTAAGCATAGTTTTACTTGGAAAAATGAAAACATCCATTTAAAATCTTTTCATATGTGACTTGTCTTTTTTATGGGTAGACAACAAGGTTGACTACACAATCAAACGTGAAGAAAGTATAATTCTTTAGCATTTTGTTGATTTATCATTGGGAGAAAATTGAGATTTTTATTTGAAGAGTTTTCAACGTGGACCCATGGGGATTTCGTAGGGATTTCGTAGTGTTTAACGTTAACCCATGGGGATTTGGTAGAGATAGATGTAGTTGGTATTATACTCATGGAGATTATCATTGGTATTATCATTCGAACGAGGTTATGTCATGATAACATGTCATGGAGATTGCATCACTCATGGAGTTGAAACCGTGGAACGATTTCAAATCATGGTTAAGGTGAATATGAACTTTATGAAAGGATATATATATATATATATATATATATATATATATTATTTTCACTTATTTTGTTATGTGGAAATGGAAATGTTACATCCAAAGGTAAAAGAAATGGTGAATATGTTTTAAATGTGAGAATGTTTTTTGGAGTTTTCAAAAGTAATTAATATCTACCCAAGTGTATTTATTATATTATGTGGTATGATATGTGCCATTAAATGTATATGTGTTGTTATTGAGAAATACATACTATTTTAAATTATAGAAAATTATTTGCAACTTAGTACATAAGCTATATGGTTTTAAAAGGGTTTCTTCACATGACCCTATAAATATTTTTAAGCATATAACGCATTAAACATTGGAGTCATATTCTCAATCTGGAAAGGTAGTTTGAATCGACCTTCAAGGGGATTGTAGATAGAAGACATTGTTATGCACTTAGGAAACTATAAACTTGTTATGTCAAATTTCGATATACTTTGTACATATGCTATCCAAACCTTAGTGGAATTGCTTCAAACTTGGATTTTCAAATTTGGATGATTGTGAGTCTTGTTTTTACCTTTGAGGTGGTACATAGTAGCATCTTATTTTTTACCCTATTACACATAGACATGTTTTTTTAGTAAGATTTCACTAATCATGATGCAAAAAGTATGCCACTCTACTTAGTTAGGTCTTCTTGTCAATGCCTAGATTGACAGATGAGACAATAGACATAGAGAAAGGAACTTTGTCTTGCACTTTCCCTCACTTGCTTGTACTAGCCTTTGAGATGTTTCCTTAACAATAGGGAACAACATGTGACTACGAATACTTGAAACTTGTGGTTAAGAATGCCTTGTATTCACTTACTTTATAAGTCTCCTTTCACATATAAATCTTTTCAATTGCATATTCTTGTTTACTAACTCATATATGGATATTTTCTCTCTTTGAATTAATTTTTTTCTATAATTTTCTAATGTTTATATTTATTTTAAATATTTAGATAATTTAGATAATTTAAATTACAAAGTTGATAGTAGTTTTTATGTACCAAATACATTTAACAAATGATTTTAAATTTGGAAATGGTCACATCCCTTAACAATCTACATTTTAGTTTAAATGTATCTACTCATAAATCTACCTTATATTTTTATTGTAGATTTTCATTTTTAATAACATGTAATTACCCAACAAAACCAATAACATTGTATGGGTAATTAGATCTCCACATGCGATCCATGTCGCCTTCACTATGTCGTCACCCTTTGCAATTAATTTCCTTAAAATTACACCTTCGAAAATCATTTCCATGGCTACAGTCGAACAAAGGACAACCAAGTTCATCCCACATCGCGAAGGAAGGAATGGATGTGCCTGGGGAAAATACATAACCGAGCTTGCCAGTTTAATGAGGAATTGTGCGAGTGCATGGAGTACACACACCCATGGGTCCAAAGAAACAGTAGCATGAGGCCTCCCCTTGTCGATGTTTTATTGGACCATTGTGACTGTTAGGTGGGGTTCTTGTAAGGTGGGGGGAGACCCCTTTTGCTAAAATCCTTATTCAAGCAACAAACATTTTTTGGCTCTAAGATTCTCACGGGGGAAAGGGACCAAAGGCCCTTCCATTCTAGAACTTTAGTATGAGATCAGCTTCTCATGGAATTGTTTCAATGTTTTTAGATCAATTTACAAAAAAGATTTCTTCGTGCTATCTAATGGCTAGGTTGGTTTTCTTATCAACTTCCTTATTACTTGAGCGTAAGACATGGAAGAATTCAATTTCTTGAAAGTATTGTGTTTATGTTCGAATTCTACAAAGGATGGCGCAACGATGGATATTCTTTAGAAGAGAATTGTGTCTTGCATGATTAATCATTAATTTGGAATCTCCGACCAATCTGAGATCATATATGCCTTTTTCTTTTTCCATAATCATACCTTGAAGTAAGGCTTATGCTTCACTTCATCTTGGTTATTTTAAGAATGACCAATGCTTCAAGCAAAATAGAATTCACGATGTCCTCTCGATTGAACAATAGCCTTCCCACACCTGCCACACCACAATTTGCTAAATTATTCACGCTTATCTTGAATTTCAATTTTTGTTTGGTGAAAATAATATGTTAGTATACATATACCTTATTTTGATTATATCTACTAGAAATTGACTTAATACTTCTCCTAAATTATTTGAAGAGGCTTGAACCCCAAACCTTATAACCATACACAACAATTGTTTAAATCGAGGTTATGAAAAACCACTTCCTTAATTTACAACTTCAAAACATTATGTACACAATAATTCCTATTATATCTAAAATCAAATCCCTATTACATTATCCATTATTTTTTAAACATTATCTTAAAATTCATATTATTACAAAATTTATTAAAATGTTATTAGAGATTTTATTATGCTTTACCAATCACTCAACTCATATCCTCCTCTCCCATCATTGCTCATTCAATCTTCTAATGATTTCGATATTGTTGTTTTTTCAACATAACTTTTTAATATTTCCATTTAGTATTTCCTCTTTTTTTTGGTCCATTGACTTTCTTCCTATAATGTTAGGAAATAAACTAACAAAAATAATCCTAATCATAAATGTTTACTAAACCCATGAAACATCTCTTTCGAATGAATAAATTAACAAAGAGAATCCTAATCATAATTATTTAGTAAACCCATGAAACTCTCTTTCAACTGATTTATAGCTGTAAAAAAATATAATAAACATTGTTTAATATGATATGTATCTGGATCATTGAATCGTATAAAGCATTCTCGGATATTCTAGAACATGTTTAAGTCCACAAGTGACTTATTTCACTCCATTTAGCGAAAAAGCCAAGGTCCAATCATTGAAGAATAAAGATTAACAAAGGAAATAATAAAATATTTTTTTATTTAATTTATTTAATATATTTTTTAATTTGTTTTTTAATTTTTTTAATATTAATTTTTTTTTTTAATTTTCACATTGAATACTTTAAATATCTCATCTTTTTTTTATAATTTTGTTTTTCAAACCCTTTTTATTTACAACTTTATCTATTTTTTATTTACGAATTTTGATCATACTTTATTCTTCAAAACTTATTATGATTTTTTTTACGAATTTTGATCATGCTTTATTCTTCAAAAATTACTATGATTTTTTTGAAACCCATACTTATCGAGGATCCAACTTCCTCCTTTTATCATCTTTCAAAATATATATATCATAGATAAATTAAATTACACCACTTAATACCTTATTCATAAATATATCAATCTTGTTCAGAATTACCGAACTATATCTTATGAAACTTTTAGATAAATTTTAAGACTCCATGAAAATGAAATTTTTTCACTTGTATAATAAATTAAGGCACAATATATGTAATTTCAAAAAAATCAATATTTAAATTCAAAAATATTTGAATATTTTAAATTTTAACATTAGATTATTGGAATGTAACCATTGTCACAATTGAATCTTGTAAGAATGTACATGGAAAGTGGCTTATATAAAAACGATTGTTGTGGATTTCGCATAAGCAACACCATTTTCATGATGGAAATTTTGTCTTTACATACTTCAAAATTGTGTAGGAGGGTTGGGGCTCATGCTCATATTTCCATGTCTACCACAAACACCTCACTATTTTCATGTGATCTTGTTAATGTTAAAAAATGTTTTATGGTTTTTGAGTCAATCTTAAGAGGATAAATCCCCTTACGTTTTTAAAGAGGGGTACTCCTTTTTGTTTGTCTAAAAAGAAATGTAGCTAATGTTCTTGAACTGGAAAATTAAATGAGAAAATGCTAAACAAAACAAAAAACTTTATATCTTTTATTTCTTTATTTTTTATATAAAATGGTTCTTGATAACCATATTTTTCCTTGAGTGTAACATTTTCTTCGAAATAGACCAAGGAACTTCTTAATAGTAAAAAGATAAAGAAAGGCTTCAATATCAAAATAAATATGCTCAGCTTCATTATAACATCCCTTTGAAACACATGCAAGAAATACATACAACCATATTTTCTAACTAGAAAAAGATTGAATGGGGTTGATCACTCCACAGAACTTTAAATGCATATTGCATTTAAAACCGAAAAAGAATATGATGAGCACACTCCAAAAATCTCATACTCAGAAATATCAAAATTTGAGAACTCATTAAAGTTATGCCCCGAAATAGTTCTCTGGGGAGTTGAAGACATAAAAAGTATTTCACATTATAAAACATTTTGGTAAACCAGTTGACTAATGCTCTGAAATAAAGCCTTCCAAATGCAAGAATTAAACCTCCATGAATCAGTTAGACAACCGTGACTTACATTATCATTCATATATATAACTATAAAATACTCCTATTTATCTTTTAGGAAGAGGCCTTGAATAATAAAAGAAAAACACTCAAAAACTCGGCCTTATGCTTAGTCTCGGACATACAAACACAAAGCCTTGAGAAAAACCATGTAGCAGAAGAAAAAGCAAGAAAATGGAGATATGTATTTGTATATGAGAAAAATGGCTTCGTACTAAAGGATGAACAATGCTATTTTGGTGATGTAACACTCTTCGATGGTGCTCTCCTCATTTTAAATCTACTCCCAACACATCTTTGAAATGTTTTTCCCCAACAGTTAGGATTTCTATTCTTCTAGAAGTTTCCCATGTGGTTCTTCATTTTGGAATAAAGAGTATATGCTTTAAATCAATTATTGATTAAATACTTATTAATGAATTCGGTCATTGAAATTCATGCCTCCATGTGGGGCCCTATTCACCTTTTTTTAAAAGATATTTAATAAAAATTTATTTCCAAAATTCGAAGCTGACTATCTAAAAAATGTCGATTGTATTTTAATTTTCTTAGCATAATAGTTCTATAAAAAAACTTCATTATTCTATATTTCCGGCAAGGCATCTTGAGAGAAATTTGGAGGTCTGGATCTCAACTTATAGCCTAAGGAAGTCAAGGTTCCAAATTTCCCAGGAAGCCATGAAAAGAGAGTTGAATGTTATTTTAATTCTTGTAAATATCATGACCAAATTCATCCATTAAAACCTGTCCCATTGTCTTCCTTTTCAAATTACCTTTCCAACGAGCTCTCATTTTCCCAAAATGGACACTGGGAAATCAAGATATGAACTAAGGAAGTTTGATGGTTAGGAGATGTTAATCTGGTTCGTGGGTAAATCTTGTCCATTTATATAATTATTCCTTTCTTAGTCCCACATTCATTTGGGAAGGGGGGAATATTAGTGTTTATAATGCATATGTCTCTCTTACCATTTATGTGTGAAATAGACACTTATGAAAACCTTAGTGTATCTCTTGTGCCTTATAAAGATTAATGCAATGGTAATATTTTTGTCACCCATTCATCACTGAGCCATTGCCGCTTCAACTTATGAATGCTTGACATGTCATGTCCAATCACCACCCAATCACTTGCCATGTGTTTCAATGTAATTGGTTAAATCTTGAATACGAATGAGACTTGGGAAAATAAACCAAGTATCAGAGAGTAAGGCGAGGGACAATAGAGGCTTGGGAGTGGTAGAGAAGAAAATATGGGGAAGTGTATCAGGAGGATCCCCATGTGGAAGGAGAGATGGGGAAGTGGATCGAGAGTAGTCCCACGGGAAAGGAGATATGGGGAAGTGGATTGATATTCTCTCCTTCTGTGATGAGGAAAAGAGACTAAGTGTTGAAGTGTTCATGTGGAGACGAGAGGAAGATGGGAATAACACTTAGAATAAATTCCTCATAAATTCGTCAAATCTCTTCTTGCAATCTCTTTGTAGGGAGGTTGGACAAAAATATGAGTATCTCAAGCATACAGACTTGGATTTTGATTCTGTAAAATGAAGGATGAAGATGATATTGAGGGATATGCCATGAGCTGATGAGAATACACAAATTCTCCCTTCTGATATCATTTTTATTATTATTCTAAAGAGCATAAAATGAAGGTGATCAAAAGTTTTGATCAACAAATATCTCCAAGTGTGGGGAAGTGACCTCTTGTGGGTTGTTGAGAATACTAGAATCATAACAACTTCCTTCCTCATTGGGATATGAAGTAATATTCATAAAAAAAATTGTAATTCCTCATCCAATTGGCCATGGAGTCATATTCAAACATTATCTCCATCTAGAAACTACTTTATTATGAAAAAGTTTGACTAAAGAAATAAAATATGTACATAAAAGATCTATCTACCCTAACTTACTTGGTGGAAAGGGACTCTTTTCAAGTGTAAGTATATTTCCAATGGATCCATTCAAGCGTCCAACTGATCTGTGAAATGAACTCCAGAATTGGCGAACATATCAAGGCTTCTATCAAGGAGTCAAGAGCATGCCCAAAGTGTATTGAAGTAAAACTAACCCACATATGTCCAAAATATGATTCCATTTATTGGATAACAAATATTTGGAACCATGATTCGATAAAATCAAATCTCAGTTTCTCATGAGTTTTATAATCTTTAGTTGTATAAGAATATTCCCATTTGAAAATATTTCCTTATTTTCCCCGATCCCCAATGACATCCAAGATTCTTTATTCATTGGCAATGTCTTGGAAGCATTCTTCCTTCATGGAATGGAAATATTTCCCATCATTGTTCTCAATATTAATTTATTCTACCAATTCTTCTTATTGCCAATGTTCTTGTGTCTTTTCCTCATCAAGATGCAGCTATTCAAACTTGTTGTTACATTTTCAACATGAGCATGTTGGCAGAAATCTTGTTTTGTTTTTGGTGGAGACTCCTCAATTTCATTCTCAAACTTGTTTCCTGAAATATCCTTATATGGAGTGTATGAGAAATTGAAATCTTGCACTTTAAAATTGGAATTCTCATTTTCAGTTTCGACAATATGACTTGATTCAAAAAAAAAATCCAATATTTGATTAGATTTTTCTTCCAAATCACTCATTTCATTGTCATGCGTCGATACTGGAGAGGGTGAGTTGGAAACATGATCTAGATATTTAGGGATGAAATATGGAAGGATTGAATGTTGAGAAAAGAGGAGAGAAAACACACAAATCTTCCATGAAATTAATCACAAGAACATTGATGAAAATCCATGCACTGAATATGCCACAAAAATATGAGAAAGAGATAAAGAGTTGAAGAATAAGGATTCCATTAAGAATAACCATTACATGCAATGACGCCAATTTTGGGACCTCTCCTTCCCAAACTTCAGTCTCTCGCTATAGCCTTTTTATAATGTGTATTTTAGACGAAGTCAATTTTGATAAGGTTTGACTTTGTCAATTACATATATATCAAGTTCTCTTTTACATAAAAATATGAATATATGACCTATACATCCAAACTTAAACTATAAGCCCCGCTAAGATTCAGATCAATCCTTCCCCGTTTGAAAATGATGGTCCCCATCATTTCATCCATGCTAAAAAAGGAGACCCCATTATGTTCATGGTATGATCATGATTACAATGTGTAGAGTGTCAATGAAGAGAAGGGTTTTGTATGGTTAACCCATAACCATGGGTTTGTGGATGACCCATAATGGGGTTGTGTAACATCCTGCTCTGGCGCACTTACAAAACTTATTCTTTGAGGACACTTTCTCGCAAGTGATCTGGATTTTTATGATGATAAAACATTTATCCTTGATGATGATGTGTTATGATAGATGACATGATGTTTTACTTCATTGACGTAAACATGTGCTATTGACTCAGTTTATTTGAGTGTGCAGGGTTTTTGACCTGGAGGATGCAGAGGCATTGACGAAACCCTTAGACTCCGGATTGAGTCGGGGAGTGTGATATTTGAGTTGATTTATTTACCATGATATTTATTGATTTGATGATATGTTGTTGACATGTTCTGACATGATGGTTGATGATGCAGGTTGATGATAGCTTGCTGACCAGAATCACATATGGAGTAAAGGGGCCACACATGAGTTCCAAAGAGGTTGAGGGAGAGGTGTGGACAACAGCCCTGCCACAACCTACTAGCACTCCCACCGTGGCTCGAACTGTAGGTTAACGATTACCTAGTTCAAGAGGATCCACGATGTCGTGGGGGAAGACTACGACAGTCGCTCATGATGATTCTAAGGGGTGCACAATAAGGCGTGGGCCTTATTCCTTAGAGCCCTTAGTCTCCCACAAGTTCACCTGGCGGAGTGTTGACTCCAGGGGTTATATATGTCTACCAATCAGTCAAGTCGGCGAGTGGCACCCTTGGAGCACGTGGTGCATCCTGAAGGGCACGTCGCGCAAAAGAAACACAAGTTGGCAAGTGGCACCCTTGGAGCACGTGGTGTATCCTGAAGGGCACGTCGTGCAACAGAAGCAAACAAGTCGAGTGGCACCCTTGGAGCACGTAGTGCGTCCTGAAGGGCACGTTGCATTGATAATGATGATGAGACAAACCTAGATGACCCTAAGACCTTAACGCCTTAAGAAATTCTCAAAATGACTCCCCTAATTAATTGTCGCCCAGCTCAAATCTAAACCTAAATTTAAAACATCTCTAAGATAAAATTTGGATTAGCCTTAAGAAAAGACCCTATAGAAATAAACATAAGGACTCAAACTAAAACCCTCCTAAGTATTGGTTAAAGTCTTCTTAAATTAAGGGGGGGTAAAGTAATGAGGGAGATAAATTAATTGAAACCCATGGTTTTTAAAGTATAAAGAAGAAATAAAATTATTTGAAGTATGGGAGTATAAAAGTTATGTTTTTTTT
>JASDQU010738966.1:92626-107313 GCA_032191745.1 Picea mariana | reverse complement strand
AGGGGACATAGGGTAAAAAGCAAAAAGGAATCAACAATTAAGGACTTACTAAAATAAACTAAATTTTAGCAACTTCATTTAGGGAAAGTTATTAAAGGCATGTGAGGGGATCTAGGAACACCTAGGAGTAATTTCAGGAGCGACTCTAGGTGGGTGAATGAAATGAGTCTTTTAATTTTTTTAAAGAAAATAATTTAGGAGAAATGTGGGGGATGAGTGACACTTGGACGACAGAGAATTTTTAGAGGATTGTCATTAAAACTTAAATTAATAGTGATTTAGGGAAAGTAGGTGGGTCTCAAATTCTATAAAAGAAGGGGAATATGATGAAGAAAGGGATGAACGGTTAGCGTAACGTTACGCTACCGGATTTTGGCTTGACTGATTGCTTGTGAGGAGTGGGGTTGTTCTCATCTCGGATTGAGTGGTAGCTCATCCATGGAGGTGAGTTGGGAAGCCAGGTATACTATCGGGACTGCGTGTGGCCCCTTTGCGGCTCGGGGGGCTGAGGGGGAAGCAGAGTACCCCTAGCGTTTGGCTGGGAGGTACCGGTGAGGTCTCTCCAATCGACGAGTGAGAGCAGCACAGAGCACTAGCAGGATAGTTCAGAGCGCGGGAGTCATTGGAGGCAGGCGAGAAGGAAACGATATGATCTTTAGTTGTAGGAGTAGAATGCATAATTATTTAATTCGGCAATTAATTTTTCTTGTGTTGTAAAAGCATTGACTCAGTGGTTGATCGTCGGAATAGTTTTTCTTTGCAAATTGTGTTGATTGCCGGAATAGTTTTCTCTGAAATTTTTGTTCGCACAGCCATAATGATTGAAATCTGTACCAGCCTAAGCCCTTCGTTGAATGCCTAAAATCCTTTGGCCGGTGTTCTGTTTGGGGTTCTACCTTCCTAGAATTGGGACCTTCATGCCTCTGCGTACTCTTCGCGATGTATCCTTCCTGGATGTAATAACTTCGCCTTGCAACTTGATGTTAAATCTCGTTTCCTTCACCTCTATCATTAATGAGATAAGCTGAGAACTGGTACAGTTCTGGCATTTTAGCCCAAGAATTTCGAACTAATCTTGTTCTTACCCTAAACAAATAAATTTTCGACTGGTACAGCATGGGCATTTTAGATACAGGATTTTCGAACTGAATTGTTGGTTCCGGCGATCTCGTTCTGGCATTCGTCTGTGTGAGCGTTGGGCAAATGTTTGTTTGTTTTTTTTCCGTCAATTCGTTGAAGACTTCATTTTTATGGTTGGGATTTCATTGGGCATTCTGGATTTCGATTTGGCATCCTTGGACTGTTGATTTCGTTTTGGCATTTTTCCCATGGGACTGTGGGCGTTGACTGCGACTGTGGGCAGTTCGTTTATAAAATTTTACCGTCATTCGTTTTATAGACTTACCGTCTTATTGTTTTACCATTTTCTGTCATTCAATTTTTTTTTAAAAAACTACCGTCTTCTCGTTTGTACTTGACTAGAAATTCGTCTTCATGGGCATATCAACTCTCCTTGGGTTGGATCCGTGGGGGTATCTGTAAAATGTCATGGATAGATTGTCTTAAATTTTCGTGTTGGTCAACTTTTTTTTTGGGTGTTCGGTCGCTGGTCACTGCGTTTTGAATCTCTGCGTTTTTGTTTTTATCGCTGAGTTACCCCGTCTTATCTCTCTGCAATCGGATCTGTACTGGGATGCATATCCTTGATGTTGTCTATGGTGAATGTGATACAAATCCGATTGGGTGTTCTGTCCTGTGGGGTAGGCTCCACTGTGAGGACAACTCTAACTTTAGTTGCTCTAGTTTCAACAACCCTGGCAGTCCATATCTCTACAGTCATTAATGCCTTCACTCACTAGTATTGTACTGCATTTTCAGTAATAAATCAGACATGAATGAGATGTACTTTGCCAAACCTCTCCAAGAACTACGCCTGGAACACTCATCCCTAATGGTCTACTCTATTTGTAATATGAGTTGCTCCACTTATTTGTGAAGGTATTCATTGAAAACATAAAATTGATTACAGGACAACTTTAAAAAACTACTAGGGTAATACATTCATAGGCTGCACCCCTTGCGTAACAGGCCTTCAAGTTTTCAGTTTTTCTGTTGAGCGCAGACAAATTCAAATTGCATCTGAAATTCAAGTTCAGAAAAGACTAGCTACGATAACCAACAGAAGTTTTGAGATGACTGTATTTTCCTTCTGAATTTATGTGATGAAACGATGTTTATATATCTGATCTACGATCTTGAAATGAGTAGAGTTTATTTCTCAGGCAAACCTTTCCAATGTATGGATTCTTCATGTTCATCTATAGTTTTAGCTTCCCTTTAATGGATTGTGTTATGCTAAGGTTAGTGTAGTTCCATTTTTAAAAATATTTTTATATTAAATAAATTTAAATTTATATTTAATAAAAATATTCACATCCTAGTAAAAAAAATATATTCTAAAAGTTCTATGAAATGCTTAAATGATCTTATATATATATATATATATAACACTGCACAATCTAATTATAACATGTATATTCAAAGGTGTTGAATCACTTCTTTTCTTTTGTATTAAAAACAACAATTTCGTCAAATTGCAATTTCATTCACTAGTACATAATCTTATTTCAATGATAATACATTGAAACCAATCTAGATAATATAATCTTTATTCTTCTTTATTTACTCTTGTAGTATTGTAAACATTTTGCCAAATGGTCTTTTTCTAGATGTTTACAATAATCAAATAAAATTTAAAGTCATTGTCTGTTAACTTGAAGGGTATTTTAGAATATAAAGGTGAGGATATGGTTTTATTGTTAATGATATCATAATTTGTGTTAGCAAGGTGTAAAGGTATTGATTAGGTAATGTTGTCACTGTAGCACGCAAAGGAATGTCATTGAATAATGGTTCATAAATTTTGTAATTATAATATGTTGTTTTGAATATGTAATTGGATTGTTCTTGCCATATAAATAAATTGCAATGTTAGAGTTGATATCATTTGGAATGTATGATCATTGTTTTTATTGCAATGTTATTGTAAATAGAAATGTAATGATATGGTCATCTTACTGAAAGGCTAGTGTAAACTATTGTTATTGATAAAACATATATGGTGGAATGTCCTGGATTTACGTACAATAAAGTACTCGGAGTTAGTAAATTAGGGTTGTTGTTCATTTAATAGTGTTGTAACTTGGGTTTTGTTGTCATAGGCCTTTTGTCATGCGCCTTCCGTAAGGGACGTAATTGTTCTTCTTATTTATGTTGTACTTGATCGTAATCAGTTAGTTGCTTGGTCTGTTGTGTCAGTGGGATGTAGACACCTCCATGTTCCTCAGAACAGTCGCCAGCCCTGAGACCTTAAATGGTTAAAATCGATGGGAACTTGGGCTTGAACGTTGCTTATGTGTCTTGGAGGTCCTAACCATTGCAGGGTAGGATGGAGGGGTAGTCAGTTTTACTTATTGTTGATTGATTTTTGTGTAACAAATCCAGTGTCGTATCAAGAGTCTCGAGCCCTTTAAAGGCAGGGTTTCCACTCTTGTGACACACCTAATGGAGATTACTAGTTTTTGCCTGAGCAGTCGGCCAGGAGTGTATATGACCTTCTCTCTCTCCAGAGCAGCGAAATAAGATTAAACGCCCTGCTTTCCTATGCAGAAATAGTAAGATCTACTACTATGGATTCTTCCCTCTGTGTTCGTA
Source organism: Picea mariana (assembly GCA_032191745.1). Taxonomy (NCBI): domain Eukaryota; kingdom Viridiplantae; phylum Streptophyta; class Pinopsida; order Pinales; family Pinaceae; genus Picea; species Picea mariana. The sequence continues at coordinate 103,599 of JASDQU010738966.1, read as the reverse complement.
CTGTGCATAACCATGTGTGTCGTTAAAGGTTTGCGTTGTGCGCCTTATGTCTATGGTCCTTTATTGCTTATTGTTACTCGTTGTGTGCCTTCAGTCTTCTTGTGATGAACATAGTGATTGTGTCTTGTCGGTTGTCGAATGGTGACGTAGATTCATGTGTGTCTGTTACTTCTACACACGCGCACACACCTTAAAAATAAAAATAAAAAAAAATTTGCACCTGTTATAAGAATTGTTGTCGTAACGAGGAGGTTGTTACAGGTTTACAGATTTTACATGAGTAGAAAAAAAATACAATAGGATTTAATAAATCCAAAAAAATAAAAATGGGAATGAAAAAGACCTATTTTCATGGTGTCGGACCTATGGCTGCAATTTTGTTCATATCTTTTGATGCGGGTGATGAAATCAAATTATGTTGAAGACCCATTTGAGGTATCAAGATATATTTCCATTGATATAAGATACTTAATGTGTTGTGTCCTGTGGAGTGATAAAAATCTCTCTAAAACTAAATGGATGAGTGACCCCATTGTTTTATAGACCATTGGTTCTTAAATCAATCATATCTCACAAACTGGGAAGTAAAATGAAATTTTGTAAAAAACCCATTTGAGCTAATAGAAAATCCTTTAAAATGAGATATATTTTTCCCTCTGAAACACTCTGTAGATGTCATGTCACCTTCATAAAGTTTGTATAATATAGTTTCCCTGTATTTGGTCCATCATTCCACTCCTATAATGACCATATAGTTGTGGGTAAGCTAAGAAAGTGATGGAATGAGGTTTCCTAAGCCTCCAAATTATGTGTGTGTATTTTTTAAGATGTAAAATTCTTGCATGAATCTGAAATAGTGTTGAATATGAGAGAGCTAAGTGTAGAGGGCCACAAAGGATGATAAGGGTTTGTAGAGAATCCTCGGTTGTTATAGAGCCGATGGAACCTATGTAAGCATCATGGAAACCCTGCAAAATTTTTGAAAATGTTGCAGACAAATGGATGTAGTGAATCCATGTAAGGATTCTCCTATAATGGTGAACAAATTTTTGAGGGAAGAAAAACCATGTAATACATGTGGACCAACTATGATACTTACAATGTATAGCCCAAAAAATGGACTCTGAGAGTGCCAAATGGAGGTTCGATATTGCTGCAAATATTTGAACCCTAAATATGCTTCAAACTCTAGTTCCCATGAAGTAGTAACCCGCTATGATACCAGTAATCCATATCTTGAGGGATGAAATTCGGAAGGCTTGAATGATGAGAGAGGAGGAGAGAAAACACACAAATATGCCATGAAATTAATCACAAGAATATGAGAAAGAGAGAAAGAGTTGGAGAAGAAGGATTCCATTAAGAATAACCATTACATGCAATGAGGCCAATTTTGGGACCTCTCCTTCCCGACCTTCACTCTCTCCCTATATCATTTTTATAAGGTGTATTTTGGACAAATTCAATTTTGATAAGGTTTGACTTTGTCAATTACATATCTATCAAGTTTTGTTTTACACAAAAACATGAATATATGACTTATACATCCAAACTTAGACTATAACCCCCCCTAAGATTTAGATCACAAAAACATTTGCAAGACGATAAAGGGAATATAAGGTGCACTATTGGGATGTACGTTTTAGCAAATGGAGTTTCCAACACATCCCAATTGATAATGGTCCCAGGAAGTAATGAAAAGAACCATTCATGAGCATTCTCATGCATAGTTTGTGCAAATAATAGACATGTAATATTATATTCAAAGATATTGATAAAATCACATGTACTTTTGAATTTAAGCAAATGTTTTTATTCATCATTTGAAGTATTCCCAAACAAAAATTTTCAATAGAAATGTTTGGCATTTCATAATCTACTACTTGCATATTTAAAGGGATTTTATCAAGCCACTTCCTTCATTGGGTACCTCTCCCTTTTTCTACGCCTTTAAAATCCATTGATTGGCTTGGTTGAGAAGGAAAAGGAGAATTGTGACATGAACACAAAAATTTGGTAGATTCACCATTAGGATTCTCTTGAGATTATGGAATCTTTTCAATAGAGTTTCTAGGGAATTCAAGAGTTATTTCAATTGAGTCGCCAAGGAGTTCATCCTTCTGAATCCTTGATGTTTCTTAGCTCTTCAAATATTGTGATATTTGAATTGCACCCAAATATATAGGAAAATTATCTTTGAAGTCATTCAAATATATCTGAATAATCCTTTTATAAACCCTGTACATCTAGAATAACAGTCAACTTGAATCTCCTTTTTGAAACATTGAACCATAGAGACTCTGGTTGCCCACTCATATTTGAAACCAAGCCTTAGACATATTGAGAATACATAATCCTCATTATGGTCACCAAATTGTTGATCTTAAAGATTGGTTTGCAGTCTTTGATTCAACCTCACGAGGATAAATGCCCCTATGTTTTTCAAGAGGTGGTACTGCTCTCTATTTGTATGAAATATGTAGTTGATGTTCTTGGACTGGACTATCAAATGGGAGAATTCTAAAAAATAAGCCCCAAATCCTTTTTTTCTTTAGTTTTTATATAAAATGGTTCTTGATAACAATATTTCTCCTTGAGTGCAACATTTGTCGGGAAATGGACGAAGCAACTTCTTAACAGTAAAAAGATAAAGAAAGGATTCAATATAAAAATAAATATATGATCAACTTCATTATAACAACCCTCTGAAACACATGCAAGCATAAGATACAACCACATTTTCTCACAAGAAAAAGAGAGAAATGGAGTTGATAACATCAGAGAATTTTAAATGTGTATTGCATTTAAAACTAAAAAAGAATTTGATTAACACACTCCAAAAATATCATACTCATAAATCTTAAAGTCTAGGAAATCATTAAAGTTATTCCTTGAAATAGTTCTTTTGGGAGTTCAATAAAGAAAAAAAAATCATATTACAAAGCATTCAAGTAAACTAATTGACTAATGCTCAAAAATAAATCCTGCGAAATGCAAGAACTAAACCTTCATGAATCAATTAGACAACCTCGAATTACATTATCAAGCATATATATGGGTATAAAAATACTCCTATTGATATTTTAGGAGGAGCCCTAGAAGAATAAAAGAAACTCGCTCAAAAATACATCCTTATGCTCAGTCTAAGACATACAAACGCAAAGACTTGAGAAAATCGTGTAGGAGAAGAAGAAGCAAGGAAATAGAGATTTGTATTTATAGACAAGAAAGTTGGTTATGTACTGAAGGATGAACAATTCTATTGTAATGATGTAACACTCTTTGATGGTTCTCTCCTCCTTTCAAATATGCTCTCAATGCTTCTTTGAAATGCTTTTCCCTAATTGTTAGGGTTTCTATTGTTCTTGAAGTTTCCAACAAGCTTCTTCTTTTTGGAATAAATACTAGATCCTTTAAATAAATGCTTGATTTGAAGTTTCCAACAAGCTTCTTCTTTTTGGAATAAATATTAGATCCTTTAAATAAATGTTTGATTAAATATTTATAAATAAATTTGGTAATTGAATTTTGTGCCTCCAAGTGGGACCCACTTCACCCTTTTCTAAAAGTTATTTAATAAAATTTTATTTCCAAAATTTGAAGCCAACAGTATGAAAAATGTCAGTTGTCTTTTATTTTTCAAAGAATGATAAATGAGTCTACATCCATGGAAACCATTCTATAAATAATCTTCATTTTCCATCTTTCCAAGGAGCCATCTTTAGCAAAATTTAGACGTATGGATCTCAACTTATAGCCTCGGGAACTCGAGGTTCCAAATATATTTTTGAGGAAGCCATTAAAATAGATTTGACTATTATTTTAATTCCTAGAAATATAATGGCCAAATTAAACCATTGAAACATGTCCCATTTTCTCAATTTTCAAATTACCTTTCTAACAAGCTTTCATTTTCCCAAAAAAAACAACAAGAACTCAATATATGAGCTATAGAATTTCGCTTCTTAGGAGTCGTTGATCTAGTTATGGGTAAATGTTGTCCCTTGATCTGATTCATCTTCTCTTCATACCACATTCATTTGTGAAGGAGAAAAACGTGGTGTTTATAATGCATATGCCTCTCTTACCATTTCTGTGTAAAATAGAGGAACTTGTGGAAACCTTAATGTACCTCTCTTGCCTTATAAAAATTAATGCTTTGGTAATATTTTGGTAACACAATAATTTGCTATTCATTTGGTGAATTCTTGGCACATCACGTCTAATCACCACTCAGTCACCTGCCATGTGTCTCAATGTAATAGGTTGTATCTTGAACAGGAATAATACTTGGGAAAATAAACCAAGTATGGGAGAGTAGGATGAGGGAGAAGAGACAATTGTGCCTGGTGGTGAAGTAAAGATGGGGAAGTGGATCATAAGGAGTCTCGCAAGGAAGGATAGATGGGGAAGTGGACCTGGAGGAGTCCCATATAGAAGGATAGATGGGAAAGTGAACCAAGAGTAGTCTCGCGTGGAAGGACAAATGGGGAACTAGATCAGGAGTCTCACCATCTATGAAGAGGAAAATAGACCAAGTATTGAAGTGTTCGTGTGGATAAGAGGGGAATATGAGCATAACACTTTGAATAAATTCCTCGTCAATTCTTCAAATCTCTTCTTGCAATTTATTTGTGGGTCAGTTGGACAAACCTATGAGTATCTCAACCTATAGACTCAGATTTTGATTTCTTAAAATGTAGGACAAGGTTGAGACTAATGGTTATGCCATGAGATGATGAGCATACACAAATTCATCCTTTTGATATCGTTTTTTTTTTATTATTCTAAAGAGAATAAAATAAAGGTGATCAAATTTTGATCAACAGGTCCATATTCTTCTCTAGCTCTAGGGACCAACATTTTTCTCCTTCGATACACCTAGATCCCTTTTGTTATAGAAAATTTATAAGAAATCCATAGAATTTTTGTTTGTAATATTCTTCATGGAACTCTCTGCACATGGATTTAGTTTCAACTCCCCTACCATTCACATCAAAGTTTAAGAAAAAAAAAATGTTCTTGATTGATATTATTTGTCACCCCGACATCATCCCCTAAGAACAATAGTGTACCAAGACAAATGGAAACAATGATTTAAAATATTTTCGTATATGAATAACCTTTTAAATGCATAGAAATAAAAGATTGTGCATATATCCAAATGTTTACAACATGTTTTTCTCTTATTAGTTCCTACCGAAGGCTAGGAACTATTGGAACGAGTACATTGCCTCTTCTTTAATGTTTTACATTAGCCAAATAAATTATTTCTTTTTTGAAATATTGAATTTTATTTATCTATTACTCTATTACTCGAGGATTTGAAGTCTTATGGCTGAGAAACAATGACCTTATTAAAAATATAACCTCACATTTAATAATTTGTTAATGTTATTAATTTAACACTTCATTTCATCATCTAACCTCATAATTATGGTACAGTAAAAAGACATTAACACAATATAAACAATATATGTTTCATATGATATATAATGTAATTGTAATTGTTTCAACTTAATATGTTTTATTACTACATATAAGTTTGTTATTTCATATTCTTCATCTTCATGATGTAAATGGAAGCATTATTGAAGCTAGAACCTACCCTTAATACTCAATCATATAGAGAGACTTCCACATATAGGGTTTAACCTTATCATGTGGATGATATCATTGTGGATTATATAACTTACCATTAATACCCTATCACATGTTAATACCCAATCACATGTTAGATATATATGTTAAAATACAAATTGCAAGGAAACTTTCATATATAAGATTTAACATTTAGATACCCTATCACATGTTAATACCCAATCACATGTTAGATATATATGTTAAAATACAAATTGCAAGGAAACTTTCATATATAAGATTTAACATTTAGTTTTTGTGAGAGTTTATTAATGCATTTATTTGAGTCTATTTAATGATTTTTAGTTTTTGTGAGAGTTTATTTAATGATTTTTAATTTTTGTGAGAGTCTATTTAATTCATTTATTTGAGACCATTTAATGATTTTGTAATTGCAAATTCAATTCTGACACTAAAGTTATATGACATTTTGGATCTCATACATTATATTAAAGATAAGGAAAGAAAAGAGGGTATGATATTTAGTTTAAAACATAAAACATATTCAATATTAATAGCCTACCGTGTTCATTTTTTTCACATATACAAACTAAAAACCAATATTTTATTATATCTATGAAGAGAAATCTTAGTCTTGGGGCATGGATACGAATTAAAGAAATAATAACAAAAGTCATCTTGAATTATAAAAATCCATTGTAATTATATAGCAATAAACTTTTGTCTTTACAAATATAGTGTTGTAGTAATACGGTAAGTTATCAAGATATACCTAGAAAATAAATGAAACAGATAGGAAGAAAGACATGTACTTATTACCGGTGGAATACTCGTTCTTTTAGTGACTAGCTTGTTATGAATTCCATCCACGTGATGTTACATATAGTATGGTTTTCTTTATTGATTTTTTAAAATTATCTTATATCTTTAATTTAAGGAAACCTGAAAATGAAAAGAATTGTATTCATTCACTCTATTCACCATACCGAACTATTATTAATATTTTTATCTTCTTGCATAAAAATATGAAGGGTAAAGCATTATCTTTTTAATGGTAAAGTATTACATGATTTGATTTCACAAAGTGATTATGAAGCTTATTTGTTTCTTTCAATAATACATCCTAAGCGCTTTGTCTCCTAAGTCATGTTTTTACATATGCTCTAATACGAGTATAGTCGCTAACTTGCGGTTGAGAATGTCGAAAGATATCCACGCTTGAAAATGAAACGCTCCATGTTCATGCAATAGGTGGGTCGGCCAATTATCGAATATGAAACGCACGGACAACTGAGGTGCACAGACAACTAAGGAGGAAGTTGAAGTAGTGCCTGTTAATAATCTAAACGTGGCAATTATATGGTGCTACAGTAATTTCTTAATATGATTAGGTAAATGTTAAAAAGTAAACAGGTTAACATATGCATTCAAAAATACAAGGAAGTTATGAAGAGTAAATCACATTCATTGATTTGGGAGGACGATTAAAAATATGCCAACATCTTCAATTGTTATCCATCAGATTAGAATTTTAGATTAAAAGGTCATTAATCGTGCCCATTGCCAATAGGTATACGCCTTTCGACGTAAATATCCTTCCATATGAAAGAATTTCCATATCCATTAAACATGCCAAAATTTGTTTCATCTTCTTAACATTATTTTTATTCGACTATGCAAAAATAATGAAAATAGAAACATAAAAAAAACCACAAAATAAAGGGAAAGATAATTAAAATGTAGAAGTCTACGATGGATGGAACGATTATATACATTTATTTTCATTTTCCGTAATTTTCTTTATGATTAAAAAGTTTTTTTTGTATGGAGACATTGAGTAGAATGAACTTGAAATAACCATTATCAAGAATCCCAATGGAGATTACCTACCATGTCATAACACTAACATTATTAAAATAAAAACAACTCATGCAAACACCCAAACCACTAGGTGTTTTCACTGGTTTCATGCATGAGTTCTTAGTATACCTTGCTAGATGTTACATTATGGTTGTGATTGTGGTATGTTATACATGGTGGGGTAAGATAGATTTTCATTTTCATTGATTATTTTGTTATGATCTTGTAGAATTTTTTGTATAGGTTAGATAAGTGGAATATCTTTTGCACTTGAACTCAATCATGAACTCAATCATAAGTTAGGATCTTGCAAAATTTAATGAACAATTATTCAAATTCATAAGAAAAGGTACTATATATTCAATGAAATAATAAAACTCTAAAATCTAAACTTATTATAAATGGTAAGGGAAAACTTGGTGGAAAAACTCTAAAATCTAAACTTATTATAAATGGTAAGGAAAAACTTGGTGGACTTGGAATGATGAATCTAAACAGTTAATGATTTAATATTACCACTATCCTCCCTTTACATTTGATTCAACACCACAATCAATATGTCTTTTGATTCTTAAAATAATGTGTGGAAATGATGTAACATTCTAAATTTAAACAAACTTTAGATGGCCCTTTTTAGGTCATCAATGTGCCTAATTATATTAGTTTCACTAGTGTGGGAATTCATAAAATATGTAGTTGTGCTCTTGATTTTATCAATCACCCAAATAAATCGTACTCTAAAGCCTCCACAAAGTATGATTTGTGGAGGTTTACATTTATATTTTAGTTGATATATGCTACTCTAGTGTATGTATAGTATTATGGTTCACTAGTGCACTTAATATAAAGTACACAAGTTATAAGTTTTTTTAAAAGACAATACATTTTTCGTCAATGAACTAAAACATAAACCAAAACAATGCAATAATTTTATATTGTGAAGTCAAGTTAAACAAAACCCTACTCCATTTTTGTTTCAAAAGTTAGAGCAGAGACTTGGGAAGAAAAAATTAATAAGTAAAAGATCAAAGTGGATAGATTTTTTGAAGAGGAATATTTGTTAGAGGTCAACATGGGTCACATACAAATATGTAAAGAAAAATTTTCAAGTATGTAACTTGTAACATCCCGCTCTTGCGCACACCTGATTGGACTTATTCTTTGAGGACACTTGCATGCAAGTGATCCGGTTCATTATATTCTTATGTATTATGATGATGTTGTGCATATGATGAAATATATTTTATTTTATTTGTATCGACAAGTGCTATTGATTAGTTTTTCCTGCATGTACAAGACTCTTGATAGATTGAGGATGCCGATGGCATCGATGGACCTCCTTGGACTCTGGATCGAGTTAGGGAGTGGACAGTTTCTGGTTTGCATATTTCTGTTATTGCATATGAGACATATGATTGGTATATTATGATTTTTTTTATAGATCATTGACATGTTCATTGATGGATGCAAGTTGATGATAGCTTGCTAATCAGACTCACATTTGGAGTAAAGGGGTCCCGCATGACAGCCAAAGATATTGAGGGAGAGGTGTGGAAACATCCTGCCACAACCTACTAGCACTTCCACCGTGGCTCAAACTGTAGGTTAATGATTAACTAGTTTGAGAGATCCGCGATGTCGTGAGGGAAGACTATGACAGTCGCTCATGAAGATTCTAAGGGGTGCACAATAAGGCATGGTCTTTATACCTTAGAGGCCCTTAGTCTCCCACAAGATCACCTGATGGAGTATTGACTCCAAGGGAGGACGTCTACCAAAATCAGTCAAAAGGCGAGTGGCACCCTTGGTGCACATAGTGCGTCTTGAAGGGCACATCGCATAAATGAAACATGAATGCAGGTGAGTGGCACCCTTGGAGCACGTAGTGCATCTTGAAGGCCACGTCGCATAAATGAAACATGAATGCAGGCGAGTGGCACCCTCGGAACACATAGTGCGTCTTGAAGGGAACACCACGGTTTTAACACTGGTGAGTTTGTTGTTCCTGAGATTAATCTTAAGGATCAAAGAGTAATGTCGGGCATCAGGAATGTTTAAATAAATTTTTTTAAATGAGTGTTGTTCCTACGTTTAGTTATATAAGAAATTATCCTTAAATGAAATTAATAATAGGACAGTACAAAGCTTGTATTCCGTTGTTTGAGTCGCAATTATAATATAAAATGTTGTGAAGGAAAGTTACAAAATTGTTAAACAAATCTAGGCATCAATTGCAGATGAGTCTCACCTTGTTTGCAACGGAAGAAAAGTAGAGAGTGCACCCTTGAATAGAATATAAAATGCAGTAATTCACGTAGCGTGCAAGTCTTGTTTTACTCACAGTGAGTATAGAGAAAAAATTGCTTACCTAATGATTTGTTGATATAATATGATCACAGTAGTTGTAATACTAAATTGCAATCAATCACTTTTCAAGGAATTACATAAAGAAATTCAGAGAAATGAAAATAGAGAGAAAACACTTAAGTCAAACTGAACGAAAATTAGAATATCGGTATGCACTTGTATTAACACTCAAAAAAGAGAGTTTCTCTATTACATCCAACAATAAGCTTCCTTGAATAGATCTTGAATCTATTTACTTATACAAAATCCATCACAACTCAAAATGGTTGGACTTCTTACAACATTTAATTAAAATAGCATATATCTGAATAAAGCAACAATGTGTAAAATTTGATGAGCTTTGTTGGCATTCTCCTATGTTTCTTCATCTAATGGCAGAAACACTTATTTTCCTTAGTCCTTTAGGCTAAATATAGATGTCATATAGGCCATCTTAATAATTCGGCATACTGTCTTGGCCCTTTTGGTTTTCTTGCCATCTGTCCCTCCAAACACGTTCAACAATGCAATGAATCACAGTTGAGATCAGGGGGGAAGGATAATCTGATGAATAACACTACATGGCTTGTTAAGGAATGGATAACGGGAATAGGAAAAGGTAATTGTCTGTGGAAAGAATGATAATGGAACAACTGTATGATGATGAAGCGGGGATAACTGGAGATTTGAATGTGGGTGAATGATATAAGTGGTCATTGGGAGGTGAAAGGTAGAGAGGAAAAAAGGAAAGGGAATTGTGCATGTTTTCTTACCTTCTCCCATCTATGCTTTCTTTTCCATGTTCAATACATTGGTTGCATCTATCCAACAATTCCACCACGAACCTTGAGGGCTCAATTTTTTCATTTACCTCGAAAGTGAATAATTTCCTTTCTATCTGAGGAAACTTTTCTTGGATCCTTTTCACTTCTTGAGATGTGGCCTAGAACTGTGAAGTTGGATTCACTAGCCATTTATTGATTTTAAGAAGATCAATCTGTCTCATTTCCTGAATGGCCGCCACAATTTCTTCTTTTCTCTTTCTGGAATTTTGTTGGTTCATTTCTATATCAATTTTCCCCAAGGATTCTGAGATATTACTCCCCTCAAGATCAATCAACCCTTTGTTTAATGATAACAACGCTTCTAGACAAGATTCTTTTACC
>JASDQU010738966.1:19133-32229 GCA_032191745.1 Picea mariana | reverse complement strand
TTTTTTGGGGGGGGGGGTCCTGTCTGAACTTGGGATGATGATTCGGTTTCGAAAAGGCTGGTTACCAGAGTAGAGTGAAAATTGCATATGACAACCTTACAAATATTTCAGATATTGCTTCACTTCCAGTGAGCCTGTTCAGTATCCCGGTGAAGTTATCTGGCCCCTTTTACTAAATTTCCTTTCACCACTTCGAATCATAATTATGCATTTAAATGCTAAGACGAGGGAAATTATTGATGAATTTCCTTTCATTGTCTTCTTGGACTATATGGGGGCAATCAAATATGAATTTCCTTTCACCATCTGTCTTATATTTTACTTTTCAAAACACGAAGTGGGGGAAACTAGTTTGTATAAGGCATTCTAGGGATGATTTCTGTGTAATATTCGCAGTGGAGGTATGTCAACCTGCTTTGATTACTCGGGACCAACCTTCTCTTAACTTTCAAAACAACTTAGCCCGTAGGGAAAAATGGAAAAATTACTCTCGGGGGCCTTCCTTTGAGAAAGCCTCAATCCTTCGAAGACTGTTAAAAAACCTAGAAGAGTCAGGATCAACCTACGCATAACTTTGTTTAGTAGGAGACTGAAGAGTTTATGAGGACTGGCGTACTTTCCAAGGTCTATTTTCTAGCTTCCAAAGCTAAAATGTAACCTCTTCGTCCCCTATAGGAAACTCGGAAAGGTGCTTGGCTTTTTAAGAAGGTAAATCCAAGGACAGAAAAAGGGCGACGAAGAAAGGTCTGGAATTCGAAAAACAGGGGTCATGGATTAAACCTGACTCTTGGAACCTTTTGTCTGAGACACTTTACTCTTTTTGCTTATTTTAATTACCTCTTATCTTTATCTAAGTGAAACTCTTAGGAACCAGAGTAAGAACTCATTCTTTTAATTCCATATCATACTTATGAGACCGTCACGACACTTTAGAGACCTTCGTTTGAAATACAGACCTCTCTGGAATTTGTACCTTTTCCTTACCACTTCGTTCTCTTCTAAAATAACGAAAAATCTTTTCTATCACCTGTTTTCGGAGAATTTATTCTCCGATATATGATCGTTTGTTTATTCTTTTTTCTTGTTTGGGATGCAAGCCGAGATCCTGTAAGGGAACAACACAGAGAGTATCAGGGATTTAAAAGAACTGAATGCATTAAAAATTTTGTATCTCTACTTCTAGAAAAAACACTGACCTATTTTATTAGTGATGAAAGTAGACTTACCAAAGAAAAATTCTGAAATAAAAATAGAAAACACAAACTGGTATATACAGTGGAAATTTTGGAAACCATTTATTTCATATAGTGTTTTAAATAATGCCCATTGACAGGGGCGTTGAGTATTTTACCGTCCAAATTCTCTAATAGAAACGAATTTTTCCCTTCAGGAGCTGTGACTTTGAAAGGTTCATACCAAATATGATCAAATTTACCATGTTTTGTCGAGTCTTCCTTCCTAGCATCCCATTTCAAAACCAAATCGTCGGGGAGAAATTCTCTATCCTTGGCCTTACGATCGAATAATGCTTTCATGTTGTGCTGGTATTTCTGCAGCCTTTCGTCCACTTCATCCCTGTGTTGTTGAACTTCAATCAGCTAGTTTATTCTTCTCATGACATGATTTGGTTCTTTCTCATCTTGCCAAAGTTTCATTACGGGAAGTGCTAGGTTTATAGGTAATATTGCGTCGGTCTCGTATACCATTTGGAAGGGAGAAGTGCCAATAGATTTTTTTGTACTTATCTGATTCACCCACAAAGCGTATCTCAAATGCAAATGCCAAGATTTTTTGTTTTTGCTGAACACTTTCTTAATTATAGTGATTAGACTCTTGTTTGAAGACTCGGATAGCCCATTTCCTTGGGGGTAATATGTCCTGGAATGACCGAGCACTATATTATACTTTTGGCAAAAGATGACCATAGCCATGGATTTAAATGCCTGGGCATTATCTGCGACTATCTTTCAGGGGCAGCTGAATCTAGAAAAAATGATTTCTTCTAGGAAATCCATTACCACTGAATTCGTTGCCTTTCTAGTTGGAATAACCTCCACCCATTTGGTGAAGTAATCTGTAGCAGTCATGATCCATTTATGTTGAGCACTGGAATGAGGGTTAATTTCGCCTATAAAATCTAGTCCCCATTGTTGAAAAAGGGCTTCCGTTTTGACTAGAACCAATGGTAGCACTGGGAGTTTGTGCTTTCCTGCGAACAATTGGTAAGGGTGACAGGATTTGACTTTGGCATTGACGTCTGAGAAAAGTTTGGGCTAATAATATCCTGCCCTCAGGATCTTATAAGCTATTTCCCTCCAAGCATGATGTCCTCTGCACACTCCTTCGTGAAATTTGTTTACGACCTTCTCTGTTTCTAATTCAATTAAACAAACCAACAGGAATCCTAGTGGGTCCTTCCAATACAATTGGTTTTCGGATATACAGTACTTCACCACATGCAGCTTCAACGTCCTGGCTTTAGATGGGGATAGGTCGCTCGGGCATTTCAAAGTCAGCAGGTAGGACACTATGTCTTTATACCAATCTGATGAGGCAAACTTCTCTTAGATTTTGATTGCAGTTATTTGTTCCTCGAGCTTGTTCATGTCCATGCACTCTTCACATCCTTGTAGGCCATTTATTCCGAGGGCTTTGAAATTTGATTCAGCTAAGAGCTTAGCCAAACCTTGTCCTTTTACCAGTCTCGTCGGTTTTATCTCTAGATCAAATTCTTGAATTTTAGCCAGCCACCGTCCCCTTTTTCCATCACTGTCGGACTGAACCAAAATGTCTTTTATAGAACTGGTGGGTACGTATGCAATTACATTGGAATGTAGCACATAATTTTTGAAAGTATTTAACAACTTCACCATAGCATATGCTTGCTTTTCCATTATATCGTATCTGAGTTCAGTGTCTCTAAGACTTTTTCTAAAAAAGGCTATTGGTTGCTTGAAACCTTCTTCATTTTTTTGGAGGACTATCGCGGCAAGTGTGTGTTCGGAGGTGAACGAGAAAATCAAAAAAACTTTTATATAATCAGGGATTGCCAATATGGGTGCCTCGCTTATAACCTTCTTGATGCGTGCAAATGATGCTTTGGCTTCTACTGCCCATTTCACTTCGTTTTTCTTCTTTAGCATATATGTGATCAACTTCACGATTTCAGCAAAGTTTGGGATAAATCTCCTCAAAAAATTTATTTTTCCTAAGAATGACTGAATCTCTTTTACATTCCCAGGGATATTTATTGTGTCTATAGATTCAACTCTTTTAGGATCAATTTTAATTCAATCTTGAGACACAATATGGCCCAAGAGTTTACCTTCTTTCATAGCAAAGTGAGACTTTTGGGGGTTTAAAGACAAACCAAACTTGTGGCATTTCTCAAAAGTCTGCTTGAGATGTATCAGATGATCTTTATCGGATTTAGAAAAAACAGTAAGATCATCAAGATAGATAACCACAAATTTGTCCCTTTCGCTGATGAAAGCGATATCCATAGCACGTTGGAAAGTAGCACTTGCATTCATTAAACCAAAAGGCATCTTGTCATACATAAATGTACCCCAAGGGGTGGTGAAGGTTGTTTTTTCTTTATCGTGCTTGTTGATAGAAATTTGATTGTACCCGAAAAACCCATCGATCATCGACATCCTATTTGCCCCAACTACTTTTTCTAAAATGTGATCCATTTTGGATAGGGGGTAATTATCTTTGAGGGAGGATGTATTTAGATTTCTAAAATCAACACACAATATGATCTCCCCACTTTTATTTCTAACCGGGACCAGGCTTGCTACCTAGTCAAAGTATCTCAGTGGTACGATTATTTTTGCGTCCAAGAGTTTTTTGACTTCCCTTTCAACCACGGGCAATAAAATAGGATTGATTTGTCAGAGTTTTTGTCTGAAAGGTTTGACACTAGGCTTTAGGGGTATCTTGTGTTCAATCACAGTGGTATCATAGGTTCTGAGCTCTTCGTATGACCAAGCGAAAACGTCTTTATACCACCCGAGTAAGTCTTTATACTTTCTTTTGACCTCAGGAGGAAAGTACTTTGATGTTTTTACTATCCTAGGCTCCTCTTTGGTCCCTATGTCGCAGTCTTCAACCTCTTCAGGTTGGGGTTGCAAAGCCGATTTTAAGGGCATATAATTTTGGTCAAACAATCTCTCCAGAGGGATTAGTCCCTTTGGAATCTGATTTTTCTTTAAAACTAACATGCGATGATTAGCGATATTTTCCTGGAACCCCTGAGGATCCTCTCCCTCTTGCATGATCCATGTGTGGTCGTTTTGGTTTTTTTGGTCAATGTGAGTTTCGACGAAGTCATCCACCATTTCGAGGAACTTCCTGATTTGTTTGTCATTCTCAAACACTTGTCAGTGTTGGATCTTGTTTGGTATGGAAGGTCTGTTACTCACCTCTATGTGGTACCTTAGTTTGAAAGTTGTAGGGGGGGCAAACATTGAGGCTGCTTTGGCTAATGAATCGGCTTGTAGGTTTTCAGCGCGCGGGATGAAATGAACATTTATCGACGAGAAGAAATTTTCTATTAAATCCTAGGTGCAATTCCTGTAAGATATCAATCTTGGGTGTTTGGCCTGGTATTGTCGATTTATTTGTTTCACTATCAACTCTGCGTCTCTGTATACTTCCAAGTTTTTTATGTTCAACTTCCTGGCAGCTTCCAACCCTAAGACTAGGGCCTCATACTCACATACATTATTGGTGTAGTCTATATCCCACTGAAGCCTATAAGAGAAAGGAATCACAAATTCATTTTCAGGTGCTACAAACAATACTCCTGCACCTGCTCCTTCATATGACAAGGCACCATCAAAAAACATTTTCCAAATTCCAATACTATACATATTTTCGTCTATCTTTCCTAATTCATTTTCATTTATGTAATTTTCTTATGTACAACTATTTACACCATCATCAAAAGACAAAATACAATTCCCTAGATCTTGATCGGCAACATAAACATGATAATTGTTAGGATTATGTGGGTTGCTCATTGTGTATGCTAGCCTCGTTTCCCTGTATAGTCGAGTAAATTGCCCACCAAACACAGGAATCGTGGCGTAGTTCATGTCTAGTTGAAGAGACCCCCCAAGTTTGGCTCCCCACGACCTGGATAGTAGCAAGCCATACTTCGGAGGTATATCTACAATAACTACATCCATCAGGATGCTTTTCACCGGAACCTGTGCAAGAGTGAATACTAAATCTTTTATCATACCCATGCACTTAACTCTCCTTGAATTGAAAGAGTAGAGGTCTCCATAAGGCCTGGTGATATCGAGGCCTAGTCTGTCCATAATAGACTTGGGCATTACATTATGTGAGGCTCCAGAATCTAGCATGCAGTTATGCAGCAGTCGATCATGCACATTTAGGGTAATATAGAAGGGAGCGACGGTGTCTCTGGCACCCTCGAAATGTGGACCAAAAGTGATATTAGGCTTATCATCTTCCAATTTTATCACGTCATAGTGACTTCCTGGATCCGAAAAACCTATCATTTTGGTTATCTGCTTTCGATGCACATGATTCTTTTCTAATTCGACCAGAGGGATTGGTATTTTGATCTTATTTATCTCATTTTCAAGGCTGAAACCTCCACTACCTTTGTCTGTTTCTCTGGTTGAATCCTCAGACTCCTTCTTTTCCAACTTATATGTTTGTGCTGATTTATTTCTAGTGAGTTTATTTACCGGTATATGTGTTTCAACTGTCTTAATTTATTTTACTTGGGTCTCAACCTCTTCTACTTTGGGATTCTACGAATCTGCCCCTTTTATTTTGCTATTATATATCTTAGTCTCCTTTGGGGCGGGCTCGCATATTTCACCTCTTGGGATAATTTTCTTGGGTTGAGGAGTCGACGCGGGTTTGTTTCTAGGCCTCAGGTTGTACTTAGGTTGGACCTCAACCATTATAGGATTGGTCACTTCTTGATAGACAGAAACATCAATGTTGTTTATGTCATCATCTTTATTTGATGGTTGTTGAGTGTCCAAGGACTTCTCGTAATCTTCTTTATTTAAATAAGGTTGTGTGCATTCATCACCCAAATTTTTCATGTCTTCTTCCAGATCCTCGAAATGTTGCAGGTCGTTTCCTCCTATAAAATTTTCATTTTTTAAAGGAGTTTGAATTTTCTGGTCTTCATTTTTAATTTGTCTTTGTTGATTTTGAGGTTTGGAGTTTCTTTTGAATTCCCTCTTAACGAAAGGATCTAACTTGGATTGATCTAGCTCCATTCTAGAAATCTTATTTGATAACTCTTTAATTATCTTGGCCATGTCATCCATTTTATCATCTGAGGATCTACTAGGCCCCGAGGGTCCCACTTGTTCCCTAAAACGTTTGGTTTCTCGGTTTCTTGTTTCTACTTTTGTTTTTAATTTTCCAGAAGCCATCATGTTAGATTCGATCTCTACGGAATCATCTTGCATTCAGGTCAGGGTAGCCCCTCTCCTTACTCTCAATAGAAGTGCGAAATTGGGTTCAAAGGCTCTCGCAAAGGTTACCTTGGCTATGGGTTGGGATGGTTTAACTTCGACTGGGATTTTATTATATAACTTGTTAAACCTTTGAATGAATTCCATAACAGTTTCTGAATTTTTTTTCTTAAAGACCCGAACTCGGTCAAATAGTATAAATGGTCTTTTCTTTCACCCCATTGTCCAAGAAAAGCGTCTTCTAGGGCATCATAGGATAATATTGAACCTATGGGTAGACTTCGAAACCAGGTTTGTACCTGTCCTTCAAAGGTCTGAACAAATAACCTCGAATATACGTCTTTGTGTTCGAGACCTAGGATATCTGCAAACTAATCAAAGACATTTATATGTTATGCCACGGTCAGGTCCCCTTCCCCTGTAAATTTAGGTAATTTTTTCATGTATTTTTCAGGAAGGTCGTGAAGAGGGACAGGCAGGACCAGGGGTGCATATCTAGCATCTACTTTAGCGAAAACTCTAGGAGGCGGGGGCGGCCCTTGGCCCCCCCCTCCTCCTCCTAGAGCCCCTCCACCTCCTCCTCTTAAAACCCCTCCACCTCCCCCTCCGTCAGCCGCCATCGGTAGTATTGGATAGGAAAATGGTGCGTTATACAGAGGGTTCTGGAACACTAAAAGTGAATCTTTAGCTCCTTCGAGAGACGAAAAAACTAAACAAGGGTGAAAAGGGATGCGAGGACTTGGTTCCTCGGATTTGCAAGATATGTAATCAGGGGAACCCGCAGGTGTGGAATCCGAGTATATGGTATACTCTTAGAGACTCGACGAGGTCAGGAAATCTAACTGAAAGGTCCACGGGATATCGATCACTGATAAATTTACTAAGGGATTTTCACCTTTATGTACGCCAGAGGTTGTCGGATGAATTTCATTTTTAACTTCAGGGACAACTAAAGTTGGGTTGGGGGTTTTAGGGGGGGATTCTTGCGAAGTTATGGGTTGGAAAGAAATCTCGGCCTTGGGTTGTGTGTGCTTAAGCCGGTAGGCTGTAGTGGTTGGATTAAGGGAACCTCTTGTTTTCAGTATTTTTTCGGGATCAGAAACGGGCGTGGTTTGTTTACCATTCGGGTTTTCTCTGGTGTTCCTTCGACCGGATTCCAGCTTACTTAAACTTGGAGTCGCCGAGTGAATGATAAAAATAGCCTTTAGAAGGTGTTCACTCTTTGTTCACTATCAAAATGTAGAAACTTGCAAAAATGTCATTCTTCCAGGGAAAAGGTTTCATAACTTCGTTCCCCAGCAACAACGCCAGAAAGATGTTGTTCTAGAGTCTGTACATAAAGCTAAAAAGTATAGGTTCTAGGCATCCGAAAGTGAGTAAAAGATAAAAAGGGGGAAAAATCAACCCTCGGGAAAAGGGAAGCTAAGGGTGATTTCTAGGTTGTCTCTGTCTCGCTTCCCAACGTTCCTGGATGTTGATATCCCATTCAATTGTGGCCCATGAACGTTCGAGTTCGACCTGGGTGATGGAGGTTTTAAGTATGGTGTCAAATAGGTTCAAAGCGATGTTGGTTTGATCCGATAGGTCGGGTTCAATGTTGGGTTTTCTTGCAAAGGGCACAGTCATGGAGGAACAGAAAATGAAAAGAAAATTCGAGGTTTAAAATGCCACTTCAATTGTTTCTTTAACCGTATAAAAGAGAACTTTCGAAATCCGATGTTAAAAATAGAACACAAACCAAAGGCCTTCTCTCGTAACTAAGTTAACTTTTTAAAGAATCATGTATGAAATGTGAGAAAACATTAAGCAGTCGACAATGCGAGGCTCCTATCAAGGGAGAATCTCATCCTGTAAACAGAAGAAGAAAAAGGCAAGAAGTAATCTGATGAAGCATAAAATATAGAGATCTAAAAAGTTCACAGGTCTTGTACCTGCTGATAGCCGGTACAGAGGAAAAACTGCAAGTGATTAGATGACTAAAAGTTGGTCACCACAGTAGAAGTTTCACTAAATTGTAGCTAAGCATTCATTAGAAAAGTATATGAGAAATAAAACTTAATATAAGATAACAGAGAAAACAAAACTCATAACTCAGTCTTCACGGATTCAGGAATCTTCAGACTACTTTGTATTAATTTTCAAAGAAAKAAAGTCTCTATGACAATCGGCCAAGAAAGTTCCAACCCTTATTCTCACTTCAAAATGCATATTTATACAAAATTTTAAACACTAGAATCTCAATCGTTCCAGAAGTTTTCAGTTACAAAATGGGAAATTTATGTGTTTYGCTTCTTTGTCTTTGTCCTCCTTCCTGCGGRTAGAGCACCTTCCTTTCTTTACTCTTTGGGTTCTAAAAATAGAATAGGCAGACCTCTGTCATTATTTGACATCAGAATCTTGCCCTTTTGCCTTCTCGGTGCAAGTGATGCACCTCTCCACCAACTGGGCTATCAACCTGRAAGGCTCTGCTTGGTTGCTCGCTTCAAGAGTGTAACAATTCTTCGCCAGCTGTGGTAAACTCTTTCCCACTTGTCGGTCCTCTGCGATGATGGATCATAATTGTAGACTTGGCTGTACTAGCCATTTCTCCATTTGGTTCATATCAACCTGGCTGATCTAGGATATCTCCACTTGCTGCTCCTCCATGTTTTCTTGGATGTCCAACACATGTTTAGCTATATTGATTTTTCCCAGTGTCCCATCACTGCTCTCCTTATCAAGATCTAGCAAACCTTTACTTATTAAAGAGAATGTTTCCACAAAAAAATTATTTACTTCGTTAGCTCTCCCCCTGCTTTCCGATATGTTCTGCTCCTAGACCTTCAATAGGATATTACCTTTGGTTTGTTCCACGATGTATAATTTTGAGATGTTGACCATCTCTATCTTCGTTGTGGCTATAACAACGTCTTGGAAAGCGACTCATGCTACCCCGACTTCTCTTTCTTTCGAAGAAATGTTCTCTAGTATTTTCTCTATCGTCTGGAAATGGTTCTGAATGGTTCTCACCTTTGCCAGCAAATTTTGTTGAGCCGTAAGTACCTTATGTCAGATTTCAGCAGCCTGCGATCTGAACATTTTTATGTCTACAACCTGTTTCTCGACCACCTCCAATTTCGACTACAACTCTATAATCTATTGCCCCTGTTGGCTTACCTATGTTTGGCTAGTTTTCACCGACTGGTGCACCTACTCGAGGTCAAACTTGAGCTTCTCGATTTCATGCAGGTCGGTTGTTCAGGCTTCCTTAAGGCTCCTGCTCACTTCGTCCCTGACATTCTCTTCGCAAGTGGCTACCTTAGCTTCCAATTTACTGATTAGGAGGTTATTTCGTTTCAACTGGGCCGTCAAAGTCCCAAACGAGTACTGATTGGTTGTAGCATAAGCCCCTAGTGTCCTGGCTCTCTCCTTTGCAAATTTTTCCTCTTTTGTGGCCTTCCCATCTGTCATGATTTTAAATTTTTTAGCTACTACGCCCTCTTTTTGATAAAATCCTTGCCTCACCATGGCCTTTCTTTTCTTATCAAAGAAAAATTCGTTGGGAGGCAKCTCCTCTTCAGAAATAGGCGTCAGTTCTTCATTGAAAATCCATCGCTCGTCAGGATTCCCCTTTGTGAACTGCAAGGGTGTGACAATAGMAATCAGACTGTCGATTTTCTTGGATGTTTGTTTCAGGGTGACTTATGTAACTGGCTCATTTGGCGTGAGCGAAAGTGAGTCACCCGATCCCTGTGAAGGTATCTCCGCTTGGCCTTGGTCCGACTTGCCTGGCGCGCCYTTTTCGGAGTTTCCTTCCTACTTCTGAGGGACTTCAGCTCCTAGCTCTGAGGTTCCAGCCTCCCTAGTTTTCACTWGGTCATTCTCCCCGCTAGGACTCGAGTCCTTTGCACCTTTGGCTCCCATATGCTTTCTAACTGGAAGCTCTATGGCTTCACCCTATAAAATTTGGGGGAGACAACTCTGTTGGTGTTCCCGAAATTTCAAAAATTCATCCATGTCTCCAGGTGGCAAGGCTTGAATCTGACTTAGGACTTCCGCGAAGGACCTCACGCCCTGGAATATTTCGTCATGCGGGGAATCCTCGTGTTCATACCTCTTTAGGCCGCAACTTGCCAGGTGATTGCTCACAACCTTACTAGGGTCATGCTTCTTAAACTCAATGTCTACCAGCTTCATTTCTTCTAGAGCTGCAACCTCGACTTTGGCGTGGCAAAAATATAACAAGGAATATGCATCGATATGAATAGGGAAGGGTGACCATACCTTTTTTGATACTCCTTTGAACTCCTTTCTTATCCTGCCAAGAACAGACTGTTTGGCGATCTCACGGCACAATAACTTATCTGACAGGAATAGCGGGAGGGCATATAGAGGGACAGAGGTGCCGAAAACCTTGATATATGAAAATTTCACCTCTAGATACCAATCTACCACGCTGCTTAGGCTGGTCGCAATGCTATCTGACATCCTGGGAGGCGGTTGGCCAAAAATGGTGACATGTAGTGGCACCATTACCAAGTTGAAGATCTCGTAGATGAATTCTTTGGCCTTATCCTCCCAAAGCTTCAAGTGGTAGACATGGATGGGCTCTGTACTAGATGGAGTCTAGATCTAGCTCATTAGAGGGAAAGGCGTCATGAAACAAATGGCGTCCATGATGTAGGCAGACATGAAAAACGAAGTTGCTTTCCCACTCGCCTTCTGCGATCGATATTGGGTAATTCAAATGGTTAAAATGTCCCAGTCGAAAGAAAGACCTTCAACGACTGTATGAATTAGAGGCACCCACGAGAGAAAAACATGTGTGGTGTACTCCCTCCCATACAACCTATAGGCCATCATTGTTATATACCTAAATGGTGGCTCTAAGGAGGAGACTGAATAAATTCCATTAGAATCCACCCTTAGTTTTGCGGTGTGCGAAACCCAATCCCTGATCAGATCGAACAAGTTTCTGTCATATTGCTCGCATTCCTTCTCCTTGAAACCTTCCAGAAATTCGGCATTGTACGCGAAGTTTGGTGTGGGTGATAGTTGATACATTGCCTGCAAATTTTCTGGTATAAAAGTCCCAATTGTCACCTTCTGCTCACTGATGACAGTTCTGGTAGGGATATCCACATGGTCTAGCACCCATCTGATCATATCATAATAGGAGAGGAGCCGTTGTCTTGCCGCTATTTTGTGCATTTCTGTCTGAATGATGATTTTCTATCTGGTGGCCAAATCATCCTTCTCATTATCGTTGGAATCATCTGAACAATTCACCGATTCGGATTGAAGAATGTCGGAGATGTATTTCCAGGTTTTGACAATATTAATACTTCAGGGTGAAGTATCGGAAATAACATTGGAGCCCTGACCTGAAATTTCCTTAGCCGCCTTGAATGCCTTTCATGGAGCCATGAAAGAGAATTTTATACACAGATCACCTGTAGTAAGAATTGTAAATATAGACATAAGTTATCCTGATGAAAAAAGCTCTATGTGCAAAATAGAAATAAAATAGAAATAATGAAACAAACCCCTTATCCTAGTCGTTTAAAACCCTGGTGTCCTTACGAACCAAATGGCCAAATTGCTTAAAGAAAGATTTAGTAGTAAAAGCGAGATCCTACTACCTATCACCTCACCGTAGTCCAAATAAATGCCATAATTGTTTGACGATTCATAGCACGAATCAACGCAAAAAACATTTAAAATTACTTCGCGGACGGTGCGTATTAAAGTTTTCATTGATGCATCGATTAATCCTACTTAGCCCCTTTAATTAAGTTTGTTTTAGTCTTTAATTTCCCCTTTTCGGCGTTCGCCATATCGGGAGAAATCACTCCTACCCTTTGAGCCCCCAAAACCCGAAATCGTGATGATGTGATTTAGTTTAAAAAACGTGATCTGACTTAATCTCTTAAATAATCCATGCTTAATTAATAAAAATTGTGACTTCGCAACTTAGGGCTATGGAGGTATAGTTTTTTGGGAGAGCGATTGCTGAGTTGCAAAACCCCGATAGTACTTAACTAGGGTTTAAAGTGACTTACCCCTGACACCAACCTGGGTGAAATTTTTTTAAAACCGTTTCGTGACTTCGCATATCAGAGTTTGAAAACCTTGCGACTTGTAACTCCCAAAGCGTGATAGCGTGAGGTAATAAAAGTGATAGACTTTCTTAACGGTTAAGCAACGGTGACTTAGGACTATAACGACCATTGCCACTTCGCATGTCGGGGTAAACTTTTGATTTCAAGAATTACATTTCAACACTTGTCAAAGGTGGTTCCAACACTCCCCTCCAAAATAAGGTTTAGTCATTATGTTATGTCAATGTGGGGAAATTGCAAGGTAGTTGATTAGAGTTCCATGCTCCTTATCTGTACATCCATCGTGAAAAATATGAGAGTCGAGATCCAAAAAATAACGAAAGAAAAGAATTTATGGTAAATGATGGACTGACAAGGGATACGTCGTTCTTCCAGTCCACCGAGTCAACTAAAGATTGTGATATTTATTATCAAAAGCGAACCAATAGAATCCCATCTTATCTTTCTTCTTCTTGACATGCCTCACTTATTGTTTATTGTCCTTCCGTTGTAGGCACAGGAGAATGGTGGAGCAGAAAT
>JASDQU010738966.1:0-11093 GCA_032191745.1 Picea mariana | reverse complement strand
CAACCATTCCTTACCAAATTTTAAATAAAATGAAACGAAAATAATCACAAAAAAAACTTTTAAAAGATAAAAATTTTAGATTACTGCTTTGTGAACTGTGGTTCGAACATATAGAGAGCGAAATAAACTGTTGACTGACCATTATGTCGGTGGGGTGCTTGAACGCTTTAAACACCCAACCTACTCGGACGGAGTCGGACCCAATCAGCTTAATTCTATTCCCTGGAAGATAAAATAACTGGAAGTCAACCATTACAACATGGACTTCCATTGAACTATGCTAATTTTTAAAAGCTTGCATGCGTGTGCATGGCAAGTTGAAGAAAGAAAAATGAATTGATGCTCACTGTATGTGGCGGCGCCGCCTATCTGATGCCATCATGCATATTTCCCACAGCCGCCTCATAATCCCGCCAATTCACGAGAGATTTTGTCAGTGGTTTACCAGCTAAAAAAATTTGCAATAAGCGAGTAGGGACTTTTGTTGGACTACCCTTCGCATCTCTGGGAATTGATCTTATGAAAAACGGCCACTCTGGGAATATGGGAGTAACCGACCTTATTGAAGGTAATGTTGTTGATTTGGAAGTTTATTATAGTATCAAACATTRACATGATATCRTAGATTTGGTKCAAATTCAATTCTCTCGAAGGYAATGTTGTTGAWTTGAAAGTTTATTATAGTATTAAAMATKAAYATGATATCATAGACTTGGYTCAAATTCAATTCTCCTGATTATATCAGWGGMGGMTGAAGATGYYGSMTATCTGATGCCATCATGCATATTTCCCACAGCCGCCTCATAATCCCGCCAATTCACGAGAGATTTTGTCAGTGGTTTACCAGCTAAAAAAATTTGCAATAAGCGAGTAGGGACTTTTGTTGGACTACCCTTCGCATCTCTGGGAATTGATCTTATGAAAAACGGCCACTCTGGGAATATGGGAGTAACCGACCTTATTGAAGGTAATGTTGTTGATTTGGAAGTTTATTATAGTATCAAACATTAACATGATATCATAGATTTGGTTCAAATTCAATTCTCTCGAAGGTAATGTTGTTGATTTGAAAGTTTATTATAGTATTAAACATTAACATGATATCATAGACTTGGTTCAAATTCAATTCTCCTGATTATATCAGAGGAGGATGAAGATGTTGGATTAACCTTTGCATCTCTACTATAAGTTTTACTGTAATAGAAAACCTTAAGATAATATCAACATAATATCAAAGACTTTTACCGTAATAGAAAACCTTAAGATAATATCAACATAATATCAAAGACTTGGTCCAGATTCAATTCCCCGGTTATATCATAGGAGGATGAAGATGTTGGACTAACATTTGAACCTTTGGTATAGGTTTTACTGTAATAGCAAACCTTAACATAATATCAGTGTCTTAGCCCAGATTCAATTCTTCCTAGTTATGTCAGAGGAGGAGGATGTTTGACTAACCTTTGCACCTCTGGGCAGTGATGATTAAAAAAATAAAATTAAACAAAGCATATTTTAAAATGAGATATATACAGTCCTCTGGTAGTGGGTGGGTGCAGCGTCAGCACCCTACCAGGCTGCCTCATTTATCTTATCTTCCTTTCTTATTGTTTAAAAACAGTATGGATTTTTTATAATCGTATTATTGTTCAACTTTCGTTGTCTCTACCAAACTCTCTGACATAATCTTCGGGACCAGCCAGAGCTTCTTTATGCTATTCTGGTATCCTCTGCATCGTTTCTACCAAACTCTCTGACATAATCTTCGGGACCAGCCAGAGCTTCTTTATGCTATTCTGGTATCCTCTGCATCGTTTCCTATTCGGGATGCAATTCGGTACTATGCTTTCCGGTGAGGGAATCTCGGCTAGCGTGGACTCTTCTCATCTACGCCTACGAGCAACCTTCCTTTACTTCCACGCGCTTTTGATAGCGTTCCTTGTGTTAACTTAAAAAAAGTTCTGCATCGACCATAGTCAAACTCTAAGCAGCCTAAGTCATGAACTCCCCCATCAGGTCTTCCTATGGTTCCACCCCCGAGCTGGAACTGACGCTTCCACTTTGAGAGGGTTAGGCAGCAGACCTCATTTTACCAACAACATTTTATCACAGACTACAGTTCCATTAATCAACCTTCTGCAAGGTCCTATGAATAAATTGAAAGACTTATGAATAAATTGAAAGACATAGTTAAAGATATAATGACACTGCAACAAATTCCAAAGCATACCTTTTCACTACACTTTTGAAGGAGTAGGTTAATTGGAAGCAAATAGACTTGTTTTTTCAGTAAAAAATGGGCCTGAATCCGGTCAGATTTTCAAGGGTAATCTAAGTTTCACATGGATCAAAGTTCCATATATTTCAAAATTTTACTCAAGAGTTTTGCCAATTTTAAACCAACCCAAATAATCAAAATTCTGGAATGATCATAAATTTAAAACCTGCCAAGCTCACGACGAGTTTACCCACTCCCACCTTTCAAAATGTGCGCACTCCAAGTTGGACCTTCAAAATGTGCGCACTCCAAGTTGGACCTCAAGTTGGACCTTGACTATAGTTTTCAAGTTGAGTGCGACCTTTTGTTGTATTCTTTCAATGCCTTGCAATACAATGTCACGTTGAAGGTACAACTATCGTATCATTGTACGCAGAGTCTTATAATATGGTATCCTTCCTCGTTTTCTTCAACTCGTTCAGGCCCCCAGTATTCACCCTATGTGGCAGATTTTCAATGCTATAGCAGATGAGCAGAGGCTTTGTGGTGTATGCCATATATTCTCGTGCTCTGCTAAATCCGGGGAAGCTTGGCCTGATGAGCAGAGGCTTTGTATTGTATGCCATATATTCTCGTGCTCTGCTAAATCTGGCGAAGCTTGGCCTCCTCGAAATCTCGTCCAAAATGCGCCAGTTTATTCGTTTGCTACGTAGAGTTACTGATATCCATTCCTCCAGAAGGCTATTGGCGTTTGTCAAGATAGAGAAGAATGAGAAGAGTAGACACAATTCCGACGGTAAGAAAAATGGCAATATTGCTCCCAAGGGATCCCTTCCTGTGTATGTAGGGAAAGATATTCTTATGAGATTTGTGATAGATGCCAGGGTTCTCAGCCATCCCATATTTGCAGAGCTGCTGGAGGCCTCTGAACAGGAATTCGGATACGAGCACAAGGGAGCTCTCAGGATTCCCTGTGATGTCTTCTTGTTTGAGAGGACTCTTAATCTCATTAACAGCAGGCATCTAGCGTTATAAAAATCTCATGAATGACTTAGATAGGCTGCTATTGTTTTGTAATGATTCTATCAAAATTCCATTGATAGATGGATAGTTTATATGTGCATATATTATAACATTTCTTTGGAGTCTGGGCGCCGTTAACTGAAGGTTTATTAATGGCAGAAATGGATCTCCAAGGTGTGATTCTCTTTTCTTGGATCGCTAAGCTTGTTTGTTATATGTCTTTGCTTGCTTCGTCGATTCGATCAAGGCATGATATATGTCTTTGCGTGCTTCGTTCCATTCGATGAACGAAGTAGTCTAGGCTTGGGGTGAGAGATCTATGTATGTATCATTTCATGAGCAGGAAATGTTTAATTGGTATCGAGAGATCAAAAACTTTATCGAGAGAGAAGCACTTTGGTATAAACTTTGTTAACATTTTAATGTTAAAAAATCAAAATCTTAAATCAAGATGTGTTAATGGTAACTAACATAAAGCCCAGTTCCATTTTCATGTGACTTCATCTCATTTGGTTAAAATTAATAAAACAACCCATTAAACTCGAAGAAATGACATGTAATTTTTTTAATCTATACAAATTTATATTAAACATGGTTTTTGAGAATGCGTGTTTTTACATATTGTTCAATCTATTTTTGGATAATCATGGTGTGTGATTGTTTTCAAATCTCAGTTTTAGTTTATGTATTTGATGATAAGTAGTTCTAGTTTATGTTTTTGATGATGGATGGAGTGTCCAGTCTAAAAGAAAAGTTGAAACATTTGAAAATACTCATACACTAATTATCCAGAAATAATTTAAACAATTAATTATAATTACCAAGTTCAAATTATTATTCCATTTGATATAAAAATAATTAAACTTTCTGAAATCCAGTCCCTACAAAATTTGAAAGTATACATCTTCCAAATAAAAAAAATTTCCAATGTTTCACAGATAGAGTCTGATTTTCATTAATGTTGTATAAATCCTGCTTTTACTTCTTTCTTTTAGTTCGTTTTCTTATTCTTATTCTTATTCTTTTTTTTACGAGGTTGTTAGGTTGTGAGCTCTATGATAGCAGGGCAACAATGTATGTAAGGCCAACCACATCCTTAGACCCCAGATTAAAATACTCAGTAACCCCAAAGTAGAGCTTCTTAATTAAGGTAATTCACGATAACAGGGTAAGGAGCAAGATAGCAGCCAGATGGATCAGGACTGGGCAATGATACTATCCTTGATGCTCCATCTCCCCCGAAGCTGCTCATATAACCTGGTATGATGACACTTTTATTTGTGCCAATTTACTGTTGGTTCAAGTAACGAATCAACTAAATGCCTACTCAAATTCATTTCCTCTCAAAACTAGTGCCCACAAAATCTCTTGATATCTTGGCCCTGTAGAATCAAATTTAACCTATTAGTGGCCAAATCAAACGCAATTGCCAAATTTCCCAATTATTCAGCCCGATTCGGCCGAATTTGGTGACTATAATGCTAAGTAGTGGCTAGGCTTTGCCCAAGACATTATATTTGTGCACATTATTCGGTATCCATGTAGCAAATCTATGTGCATTGTAAGTTTATGACATGCACAGAAACGAACAAATGAAAACCTAATCATAAACACTAAATACATTTGATATAAAATCATAAGAGTATGGTTACTAATACGACGACAATATCCCATTAATCTTATGAACAATTATCCTCGTAAACAATAAAAATTAATCATCTATGTTAAATATAATGTAACCTCAACAGTACTGTACACTGCCAGTTGTACTGGACAGTTGTACTTTCTATTTTTGTCTTGCTTGAGCATATTTAGCTCAACCATCTCCCATTGCATTGTACTTCAACTAGTTCAGTACTTCTTCATACATTTCAATATACTGTTCTATTCTTTTCTCTCTGCATCTTTCTTTGCTTCACAATTTATCATGGTATCAGAGCTTCAGTAGTAAGCCTCTTCACACAGTTCGAAGAGAAACACGATCCTCACAGCGCAGAGCTTCACGGATCTTGAGAGCACGCGACACAGTCTCTTTCACAAGGTTTGGAGAGCCGTCTATCATACTCTCGAAAGACCCTCGCAGGAAACTTCCACGAGGACGCAGACCGTCTTACGTTCAAAAGATCAACGTAGGAAGCTTGCAAAGGTTGCAGAGCGTACAACGCTCGAAAGATCGAGGAAGAAGAGAACGCAGAAGAAGAAACAGTAAAGATTCCTGTAATTTTTCAAGAATCGTCAAAGATTGACGAAGAAAAGCAGAAGGAGGCGAGAAATTTTAAAGAACTCGAAAATTTCGCTCACATCTGTTAAAGATTGAAGCAGTAAACAAAGAATTCATGAAATTCTTTCAATCTTTGAAAGATTCACAAATTTTTTCTTCCACAGGAGAAAACATTCCCTCAAATTCGGGAAAGATTGAGTCAAACACGCAAGGAATAGCCATTGCTGGCCATAAGAGTCGTCCTGTGAACGGATCCAAGGCGGGAAACCAGTTCAGAAGGGATGAGGATAGCGCGGAAAAGACGAAAGCAGTTCAGCCGTCAGATCTTGCGCAAAGGCCCGACAACCATTAGACCAGCGAGAAGGTGCACGAGGTTTAGTCCTCTGCAGTGCACAGTAGTGACTTCGACTTGTGAAGTCACGAAATCCCGACGTCATTTGGACCGCCCATCAAGAGACACGTGGCGAGATCCTATTCCATCGCAATATCGATAATCGGGAGTTGGATGCGCAAAGAGAATTGCCCTCCAAAAACTCCGATACGCGATATCTCGAGAAGACTTGTGAGCCGTCCATCTCAGAGGACAGGTGGTAGCAGATCAACGCATCGTCACATCGACATTCGAGGTTTCAAGTTGTCAAAGAAATTTGGTGTCGCAACTCACGAAATCGTGATATGCGAAATCGGGATCAGATCTAAGCCGTCCATTTGACTGGACACGTGGAGGACATCAAGGAAACCGTCAGCGTTTCGACAATCACGGTTTCAAGTTGTCAGAGAACTTTGGCATCGCAAGTCACGATATCCCGAGGTTTAATCTGGACCGTCCATCTTGAGGGGACGCGTGGCGTAAATCTGAGGACTCGAGAAAAGTCCCAATAAGGAAAGAGTTCATCGGCATATCGGGATTCGGGAAATCGCGAAACCTGAGAACAAGTGATCGAGTTTCTTCATAGTGAAATCCTCGACACAGATTTGAGCCGTCCATCTGTTCAGGGAGCGTGGCAAATATCGAGGCTTTCGGAAAATTCCCGAAAACAGAGTCCATCGGCATTACGAGATTCAGAAAATCGCGGATCCTGGAGACGAGAAGTCCGGGACATATCCAATCGCAAAATCGCGAGGAGAGATCACGATCGTCCATCTGTTGGGACGCGTGGCGGAGATCAAAGCAATCGGGAAAATTCCTGAAAGGACAGCGCCATCGGTAAATCGGAGATCGGGGAATCGAAGAGTCAGAAGAACTCGTCAACAGAACTTGCGAAATCCCAATTCGCGATATCCCGATAAGATCTGGACCGTCAAATCAAAGGAAGATCTGGACCGTTGAATTGTCCAAAGGCGATTTTTCGCGTTTCGGCATTTTGAAAGGAAAACAATGGGAAAAGCCCGTAGCGCTTTAAAATTAAGGCGCGTGGTCACATTGCAAGGAGACCAAGGGCCAATTCAAGCCCGATAAGCTCCCATCGGCCATCGACAAATCGGCGTTTCACCAATCGGAGGTAAATATAAAATTTTCCTCTGTACTTCTGCAAATTTTTTTTATTTCAAAAAATCATGGCATCGTCTAGCAATCTAGGCCCAACTCAGGGTCCGATTCTTCTTGGTAAGAATTACGAATTTTGGTCTCTTCGAATGAGGTCATTCTTGCAAGCACAAGAGTGCTGGGAACCAGTGGATCTTGGATATGTGGAACCAGATCCAACCGCTCTCACTGCCATGACAAATGCATAGAGAATTGCTCAGGCAACTCTGAGGACCAAAGAAAACAAAGCGAAATTTTGGATTCAGAATTTTGTAGATGATTCGATTTTCTCGAAAATCACAGGCGCTGGTACTTCCAAACAAGCCTGAGATATCCTAAAATCGTCCTACCAAGGAAATGACAGGGTAAAAACAGTTAAACTGCAGATCTTGTGGACACAATTCGAGACTCTCAGGATGACAGAGTCTGAAACAGTGGATCAGTTCATGACCAGAGTCATGGGAATCGTGAACCAGATCATATTGATTGGTGAAACCATCACTGATCAACGAATTGTTGAGAAAATTCTCAGAAGTCTACCCAAGAAATTTGAAATGGTTGTAACGACAATCCTTGAATCCAAGGATCTGTCAAGATTTTCAACAGATGAGTTAATTGGTTCTCTGGTGACACATGAGACCAGACTACATCTCACAGATGAGTCAATCTCCAATGCCTTCCAATCTCAATTCTCATTTAGAAGAGTGAAAGGCAGAGGAAGAAGTAGAGGAAGAGGGAACAATCAAAGTAATCCTCACTACAGTAGAGGTAACAGACAACAATCTCAGAATCCAAATTTCCAAGGTCAAAAGCAACAACATCCACATCAGAATTTCCAGCCTCAAAGAGGCAGAGGGACAAGGTCTAATGAAAAAACTAGCATACAATGCTATTATTGCAAAAAGTATTGGCACTATGAATCTGAATGCAGGAAGAAGCAAGTAGATCAACTCTCAGGCAGAGCACATGTGTCAAATCACACGGGAGACACCTCAAGAGGTATGTTTCTCTCATGCCACAAAACTGAACAACAACCTAAAGATCTCTGGTTGCTGGACAGTGGATGCAACAATCACATGACAGGTAACAAAGAATTACTTTCATGCCTTGATTCTTCAATCTCATCTGATATTACACTTGGAAATGATCATTTAGTCAAAGTTCAAGGAAAAGGAACTGTTCATATTCTTACTAAACAGAATGAAAAGAAAGACATATGTAATGTCTATGATGTTCCAGACTTGAAACATAACTTGTTAAGTGTAGGATAGCTCATTGAAAAATGATATAAGGTACTTTTTGAGGGAGCATCTTGCAAAATCTATGATAGAAAACCAAGCAGAAAATTGATTTCTGAAATCTATATGACTCCAAATAGGATGTTTCCCCTTACCCTCAGAACTGCAAATCTGAGTCAACCTTATGCACAGAGTGCATCAACCCTGAATGAAACAATGGTTTGGCATACAATATTTGGACATCTACCATTTCAGAGTCTAAGTCTTCTTCATAAAAACTCCATGGTCAAAGATCTACCTATCTTTAAAGAGCACATTCCCCCATGTGAGTCTTGCATACTTGGAAAACACAAGAGAACTAGTTTTCCACAGTCTTCCAATCAAGCCAAACAACATCTTGAACTAGTTCAAACTGACCTATGTGGACTAATGCAAACAGAGTCAATAGGTGGTAGTTTTTACTTTCTAACGTTTATTGATGATTTCAGCAGGAAAATATGGATCTATTTTCTCAGACACAAGTCTGAAACTTTTGCAAAATTCAAAGAGTTCAAAGCAGAAGCTGAAAACCAGAGTGGAAAATTTCTCAAAGTACTCAGGTCATATGGAGGAGGAGAATACAACTCCAGAGAATTTGCAAATTTCTGCAAATCTCAAGGCATCATCATGCAAGCAACAACAAGGTATACTCCACAGCNACATCTACCATTTCAGAGTCTAAGTCTTCTTCATAAAAACTCCATGGTCAAAGATCTACCTATCTTTAAAGAGCACATTCCCCCATGTGAGTCTTGCATACTTGGAAAACACAAGAGAACTAGTTTTCCACAGTCTTCCAATCAAGCCAAACAACATCTTGAACTAGTTCACACTGACCTATGTGGACTAATGCAAACAGAGTCAATAGGTGGTAGTTTTTACTTTCTAACGTTTATTGATGATTTCAGCAGGAAAATATGGATCTATTTTCTCAGACACAAGTCTGAAACTTTTGCAAAATTCAAAGAGTTCAAAGCAGAAGCTGAAAACCAGAGTGGCAAATTTCTCAAAGTACTCAGGTCAGATGGAGGAGGAGAATACAACTCCAGAGAATTTGCAAATTTCTGCAAATCTCAAGGCATCATCATGCAAGCAACAACAAGGTATACTCCACAGCAGAATGGAGTGGCTGAAAGAAAAAATCAGACCATCATGAATATGGCATGAACACTTCTCAAAGAGAAATGTCTATCAAATACTTTTTGGGCTGAAGCAGTAGCATGCTCAGTTTACCTTTTGAACAGATCACCAACCACCAGTCTACAGATGAAAGTTCCCCAAGAAGCATGGAGTGTAACAAATCTGAATGTAGCTCATCTAAGGACATTTGGATGCATAGCATATGCACACATACCTTCCGAATTAAGGAAGAAGCTTCATGACAGAAGTGAGAAATGTATTTTCACTGGCTATAGTGAAACATCTAAAGCTTACAGGATTTACAATCCAATCACCAAGAAATTAATTCCCAGAAGAGATGTACAATTTTTGGAAAACCAATTCTGGAATGATTCAGAAAATCAACAAGTGGACAGTCATAATCCATTGCTGCCAAGTTCTGAAAACACAGAAAATTTAGAACAACAAGTACCTCAAACTTCTCTTCCAAGACTACAGGTACAAAGACAACCTAAACACTCTCAGGATAACTCAACTTCCAGCAGAGAATCATTCTTTGGACCACAGAATCAGAGAACTCAAAGTTTGAGAGAAATCCATCAACAGTTGGATGACTTTGAGAAACACAATCTTTTTGCTTTAATGTCATGTCAACCTACATCCTTTAAGGAAGAAACTAAGGAGCCACATTGGGTTCAAGCCATGAACCAAGAAATTGACTCCATTGAGAAGAACAAGACATGGGATCTTGTTGATCTACCAACTCACAAAAAGAGTATTGGTGTCAAGTGGGTTTACAAAACTAAACTCAATGAAAAAGGATAGATTGAAAAGAACAAGGCAAGACTTGTTGCCAAAGGATTCTCACAACAACAAGGTACTGATTATTGTGAAACTTTTGCTCCAGTAGCAAGGTTAGACACTGTCAGAACTCTATTGGCCATAGCAACACAACACAAATGGCAAGTTTACCAAATGGATGTCAAGTCAGCATTCCTAAATGGTTTTTTAGAAGAAGAAGTTTATGTCGATCAACCACCTGGATTTGAAGTCCAAGAGCACCCAGCCAAAGTGTATCAGTTGAATAAAGCCTTGTATGGCTTAAAGCAAGCTCCAAGAGCTTGGTACAACAGAATTGAGACTTATCTAATCAAAAGTGGCTTCAACAGAAGTCAAAATGAACCAACACTTTATACCAAAACAAATCAGCATGGTAAAATACTAATTGTATGTTTATATGTTGATGACATGATCTACACAAGAAATCTAGAGATAACAGATTTAAAACATGCCATGCAATCTGAGTTTGAGATGACAGATCTTGGAATAATGAAATATTTTTTAGGCATTGAAGTTCATCAATCAGCCAAAGGAACTTTTGTCTGTCAGCAAAAGTATGCAGCAGACATCCTCAAAAGGTTTCACATGGAAGGATGCAATCCAGCATAAACCCCCATACCTTTAGGCACAAAATTAAGCAAGAATGATGAAGGTCCCACAGTGGATTCTACTTTATACAAAAGTTTAGTAGGCATTTTGTTGTATCTTACAACAACTAGGCCCGACATCATGTATGCAGCTAGCCTTGTTTCCAGATTCATGGAATCACCAAAAGATTCGCATTGGAAAATGGCAAAACGAATTTTGAGATATGTAGCAGGAACAATAAATTTCGGTTTATGGTACACTAAATCTGATAGTAATCAACTC
>JASDQU010738965.1:123171-135511 GCA_032191745.1 Picea mariana | reverse complement strand
TAAACTCCTAAGTGCTAAAATAATTTTTCCTGTTAGACACACTCAGTGGGTATCCAACCTTGTCCCATTTTGGAAGAAAAATGGGGAAATTCGACTTTGTGTCGATTTTCGGAACCTCAATAGAGCATCTGACAAAGACAACTATCCTGTCCCTCCCATGGAACAGATCCTGCAATAGGTATCTGGTTCCGAGAGGCTACCTTTATTGGATGGTTTCTCGAGATACAACCAAGTCCTGATGTCTCTGCCAGACCAACTAAAAACTACCTTCCGTACCTCGTGGGGCACTTATGCTTATCGCAAAATGCCCTTTGGATTGATTAATGCTGGTGCTACCTTTCAGAGAGCAATGGACATTTATTTTCAAGGCTTAATCAATCACTTCGTTGTAGTTTACTTAGATGATGTGACCGTGTATTCTAAAAACAAAGATGATCGTCTAGCTCTCTTATGAGCCGTTTTGCTACGATGTCGTAAATACGGCATCTCCTTGAACCCCAAGAAGTCCATCTTTGCAGTAGAACAGGGTNTGAGCGTTACCTTAAGTTCACGGTCACAGATTTGAACAACCCCAATGAACCATACACACCTCCTGCTGATTCACCCGAAGTCCAACGGATGGACACCTTCTTCGAAAATTTCATGGCTGAAGTTTCACCTATCATCAATTCAGAACAGCAGTCCGAGATCATAGCATATGTGCAACCAACAGCTTCTATGCAACAGTCCCATGAACCCAATGGAAATCAAATTTGGTCTCTATATTTCGACGGTTCCAAGTCTAAAGAAGGAGTTGGTGCAGGCTGCATCATTATCGATCCAGCAGGTAACAAGACATTAATGGCTTGTAGACTAGAATTTGAATGTACTAACAATACTGCAGAATATGAGACTTTATTGCAAGGTCTCAGAAAAGCCTTGGATATGGACATTCAAAACCTGGTTGTATTTGGCGACTCTGAAATAGTGGTTAGACAGGTGAGAGATTCTATACACTGTCTTTCCCCGCATCTCAAAAGTTACCAGTCTGAGGTATGGAGTTTAATGAATAAATTTTTTTCTTTCAATATAAATTCCATGCCTAGATTAAATAATGCTGAAGAAGATCTACTAACTATTGTAGCCTCTAAACTTCTTCCTGCAAAAGGCTTGTCCCCAAACGCATTCTCCGTCGAGCTATTGTTTCGACCATCTGTTCCTGACAATATTACAAACTGGAGAGTATTTGACGATGATCAGCAGATCATTAACTTTCTGCACATGGAAGAAACCTTTAAAGGTGTAGTGATAGATGAACGCAGACACGATGACAATTTGCACGATTTTACGGTAATACCTAATCCGAAATCTCCTGAAGCTCTATCGGACACGGTAAATTACATACCCAAATATGTTGTTAGATTAGAAATTTTTTATGATTTTGAAGATAAATTTAAAAAGACGGTCAATTGTAAAACCAATAGTTCCTTGTTGTCTTATGAAAAAGTGAATTTAGGAACTAGTGAAAATCCTCAGTGCATCAACCTAGGCTTGGGATGTTCTAGACAAGAAAAAATTGCTTTTGTTAAATTATTTAAATAATTCAAGGATGTCTTTTCATGGACATATGATGATCTTAAAACGTTCGATCCTAATATTATATAGCATGTCATCCCGATGAAACCCAAAACCTTACCCTTCCAACAGAAACTGAGGAAAATGCACCCTAAACTAGAACCGACTGTTCAAAAAGAATTGAATAAACTCCTAAGTGCTAAAATAATTTTTCCTGTTAGACACACTCAATGGGTGTCCAACCTTGCCCCAGTTCGGAAGAAAAACGGGGAAATTCGACTTTGTGTCGATTTTCGGAACCTCAATAGAGCATCTGACAAAGACAACTATCATGTCCCATCCATGGAACAGATCCTGCAACGGGTATCGGGTTCTAAGAGGCTATCTTTATTGGATGGTTTCTCCAAATACAACCAAGTCCTGATGTCTCCACCAGACCAGCTCAAAACTATCTTCTGTACCCCGTGGGGCACTTATGCTTATCGCAAAATGCCCTTTGGATTGATTAATGCTGGTGCTACCTTTCAGAGAGCAATGGACATTGTGTTTCGAGGCTTAATCAATCACTCTGTGGTAGTTTACTTAGATGATTTCACCGTGTATTCTAAAAACAAAGACGATCATCTAGCTCACTTACGAGCTGTTCTACTACGATGTCGTAAATACGGCATATCCTTAAACCCCAAGAAGTCCATTTTTGCAGTAGAACAGGGTAAAATCCTAGGATTCATTATGTCTAGTGATAGGATGATTATTGACTCCGAGAGGACTCAAGTCATCGCTAAAATTCCTCCACCTACATCCAAAAAATCCATGCAGCCTTTCTTAGGCTAGATTAATTTCGTGAGAATATTTGTCCCCAGTTTCTCCGAAATGGTCAGGCCTCTACAGAACTTGATTAAGAAAGACACCCAGTACCACTGGGGACCCACAGAAAATCAAGATTTTAATGCCATAAAGAAGGCCATAATAGACACTCCGTCTCTCATGAGCCCTAATTTCTCTCAAGACTTTACACTCTATACTTTTGCCTCTGATCATTCCTATGCCGCAGTCCTAACTCAGAAGAATTCCGAGAACAACGAAGTACCCATCGCCTTTATGAGCTCTTCTTTCAAAGGTGATGAACTTAACTACCCAGCGGTCGATCGGCAAGCCTATGCTGTTTTCAAAGCAGTTAAGCACTTCCGATCCTATCTTTTGAAGTCGAGGACGAAGGTCATTGTCCCCTACCCTGTCGTAAGGAACTTGTTAGTGCAGAAGGAGTTAGGAAATAAAAGAGCCAACTGGGTCACCTCCTTGCAGGAGTATGACTTAGAGATCACCCCAGCTCAGATCGTGAGAGGCCAAGGGTTATGTAAATTGGTTTTTGATTCGGAAATAGAACGTCAAGAAGATAGTGATATGTCAAACCTAGAACAACGCAATCAAAGTTTGATTTGTTGCACACAAAACCTCGTAAGTCCTTGGTACGACGATATTAGATTCTGTCTTGAACATGGATCAGCACCCCGTCACCTTGACCCCGCCAAAAGAAGAGCGTTGAGACTAAAGTCCGCCTCCTTTCATCTAATTAACAGTATATTGTTTCGTCAGAATTTTGACGGCGTACTAATGCACTGTCTCGAAAAAGATGAAGCAGACAGAGTCTTGCTTGAGTTGCATGCAGGAGAAGATGGCGGTCACTTCGGTGGCAACACCACTGCTCATAAGGTTTTAAGAGCCAGTTACTACTGGCCCACACTTTTTAGAGACGCCCATGCCTTGTGTCGTAAATGTATCATCCGTCAGAAAGCATCAGGGCGGTTGCAAAAACCAGCCTTTCCCTTGCAACCTGTTTCAGTAGATTCTCCTTTCCAGCAATGGGGCCTTGATATCATAGGTCTTATTAACCCTCCATCCTCGCAACAGCACAAGTATATTGTGACAGCCACAGACTACTTTACTCGTTGGTCCGAAGCTGCTGCACTAAGAACTGTCAACACCAGTCAGGTTATCGCTTTTCTAAACTCGAATATTATCACTCGTTTCGATATCCCTGATTGTCTAGTCTTTGACAACGCTTCATACTTTTCTTCTTTTGAGATGAGTGAGTTTGCTTTGGAAAAAGAAATAAAGCTGAAGTATTCTGCTAGTTACTATCCCCAGGGTAACGGCTTAGCAGAATCAACCAACAAGAACTTGATCAAAATTATCAAGAGAACCATGGCTGAAAATCACAAGAACTGGCACAATGCACTGCTGAACGCACTGTGGGCTGATAGGGTAACACCCAAAGCCGCTATAGGTAACTCCCCCTTTTTTCTCGTTTACGGCAGAGAAGCCATTCTGCCACCTCACATTCTTCTTCCTTCGCTTCAGTTGTCACAAAAAGCCTAAGAAGAAGATTTTCCTCCTTTAGAAAACTGAATTAACGCTTTGATGAAGTTGGAAGAAGTAAGAACCCAAGCTAAGCGTAAATTAGATCAACATCAACAATTGATTAAAAGTTGGTTCGATTCTAATTCCGCTTCTGATAGGAATTTTGAAGTAGGCGATCTCGCCTTAAAGTGGGACAAACCACACGAAGGAAAGGGTGAGCACACCAAATTTCAAAACTTATGGCTTGGGCCATTTTTAATTGTTGAAAAGTTGGGTCCTAGTTCATTTCGATTGCAGAATCTTGGAGGGCATCTTGACACTTATCCGGTGAATGGCCATGCCCTGAAAAGATACTTTGCTTGATAATTACCCTTGTATATTATGTAAATATTTCTTTTTTTGTTTGCATTTTTCGTTTGCTTTTGGTTTTGATTTGAATTGATCAGTTTTTGTTTTGTTTTTTTGAAAAATACGCATACTTGTGCACTGAGCCATTCAGACAAAGACCATAGAAACATTTCTTCGCTGAAATAACTTCTGAAAATTTGTACAAACATCAGTGATATATTGCTAAATTGATATTTATGTTGGAAAATTTTGTTGTTTGAAAGAAGATTACTGATTTCAATCTCTGAGCAAAGTTTGTCATGATCATCTATTATATTTTTACGCTGTCCCTTTTCCGTAAAGGAATGACTCAAAAGATGTCTCCCTGTCGTAAGAAGTTGTTTATAAAATATCTCTAGAGCTTAATAAAGGACAGTGCTAAAAAATTCTAATGAGGTCTGAAAAAATATGTTAAAATATCAAGACTTTCAGCGTCACCCCGCTCAGCTATATATCTACAAAAGAAAAACAAAATAAAATGATTTATAAGAGCTGTGGGAAGTGCTTGTAAGCTCGTCGGGATACTGAATAGGTCTGCTGGCAGCGGGTAAATGCAAGCATGGCGCCAAGACAACTTCGTCGGGGTACTGAATAGGCCCATTGGCAGCGAAGCAATGTCAGGTACATGAAAAGCTGTAAAAAATATGAGAAACCTCTTTAATGTCCTTTATTCTGATCTAGAACTTCTTGACAGGATACATATGTCAGAGTGGGTTAAATGGCAACCCTGTCGAGGCTATGGACACCTGCTGGCAGCAGTGGCCATGGCGACAGTATTGAAGATTTTATCTTTAAAATCGTGACTTGTTGATCTTAAGACTGTTATTGGTTTTCATCTTTTAAAACACTGCTGAAAAAAAGAAAAAATTGATCAATGATGATGTTAGTACGATTTTCTGGTTGTTTTTGAGTTGAACTTTTCTTTGTTGTCCTAATCTGAATTTATTTCTTTTGACAGAGATAACTGCTTCTACCAGTGTGTTGCAATTGTTGGCAGCCAATTCAATTTTTTCTATTGTCCTATCAGCCAGCTACACCTATGTCTTCTGAACTTCAAATTGTCGTCGCATTTTTCAAATAGACAATATTTTCATTTCTTGCGACACTTGCAAATTGGTCTCCATTTAGTTTTCATGACTGTAAGCGTGAAAACTTCTCCTTTCATGGTCACATTTTGATTACTATTTGAATTGTCGTTATCTTTTCATCGATATTATT
Source organism: Picea mariana (assembly GCA_032191745.1). Taxonomy (NCBI): domain Eukaryota; kingdom Viridiplantae; phylum Streptophyta; class Pinopsida; order Pinales; family Pinaceae; genus Picea; species Picea mariana. Next base: position 129,991 of record JASDQU010738965.1, on the reverse strand, counting down.
CTATGGCACTTACCTTTGGTTTATCGTTATATGGCTGAAAAGATTTTTAAACTATGCCCATTTGGACATTCTTACTTTGATTGCGTAACTTGATTTTATTAAACTTATGAGGCATTAAGCATGTGGGTTTATACTTGATTCTATGAATTGCATAAGGGTCATGACTTATTTTTGTTTTTATATATAATGTGATCCTTATGATAATCTTTTTATGGCTCTTGGCTTGTAAAGTTTATAAATATCGATGAGCACAATGGTTTAAAACTTTTGATTAAACATTTATCCAATGGCACATGGTTAACATTTGGAGTTGATTTTACATTGAATGGCATTGGTTTGAAAAAACTATGGTAATGGCGCGTTGGCATATCACTCACCGTTTGATTCTTTGGTTGGCAAACGATTGGTTTTGAACTATGGTATGATTAATTGAACAGATGTGGAATTTGCCGGTTGTACTTTACCATAACTTTTGTGCATGGCGGTGAACAACTCCACCACCCTCGCATGCGCACATTAATTCTCTCCCCTTTGATCGTTCATTGCTGTTAAACCAAATGACTCTGCTCCTGTGCGTTGGTGAATTCGAACCAAACCCTTACCATGTGCTCGCACCATGGCCCCTGTCGTCTGAGCTGAACCCAATGGAAGCCAGGCCCTGTTGATGTTCGATAGTGCCCGCAGTGACCTCAAGGAAATTGGGTGGCTTTCATTTTTACAAAAATTCAAGGGTTTTAACCTCTGCATAGCTCGGCAATTCGCTCTGACCTTTGATGGTTGTCGAGCCAAGGTCGACGATGTTCAATTGGAAATTGATGAACAGTTTCTCAGTTTGGCTATGGGTTTGCCTGCCACTGGACAACGATGGTCTAAGAATTGTAAAGTTGAAGAGGTCCCATGGACACTGCTCTTCCAGTCACGAAAAATCACCTCCTGTGATAAAGGTTTACCAGTATCGATGCTTAAACAACGTTGGCATGATTTATTGATGATAATCAAACAGTTTATCACCTACGAAGGTTGATACGGGTTTGTTTTCTTACACCACCTTCGTTTGCTTATGGTTTTTATGGGTTATGAGCTTAATATGCCTTATTATTTGCATAGAAGCCTGTTTAAAATGTCAAAGAAATACAAAAGGAACCAGGCTGATAGTAGCCTTTTTCAGTATGGGCTAGTTAAGATTATTGTGGTCTACCATTTAAGTCTGCACGGAGATTGTTGGAACAGTTTCATGGCTTGCAACAGTTTTGAGGATTCGAACCCTCCACAGGTTGACAAACCTCTGTTGAGCGAGGACAAGTCTGTACCCTCAATACCATACAACATTTTGCTACCTAAACCCTTTCCGACTCACCTATCGACCTACCCCACTCTGTGACTAAGGATGTCGAGACTGTTAAGCCTATGAGCAAGAGGCCTAAGGAAAAACCCACTGTAAACGCCAAAGGAAAAAAGACTGCCCGTTTAATTTCGCGAATGGCAAGAAATAAGCCGAAACCTCCTATCAACCCAAACCCTATCTTGTTGAGTGAAGACTCTGATTCTGAAGTGGAGTGTTTCTTGGCTAGCGAATACCCCTATTCGCAAGGTCTGTGTGCTGAACCCTTGTATGACTTTGTGACAAACCTACCTCCTTGCCTACAGAATGACCCGGACTATCCAGGCATTAAGTTTCCTTGTGAAAACCCCGGTCATTTAGCTAAACCCTCTCCTGCTCTATCTAAATCTACAGTGCCACCCTGTGATCAATGCAGCTCATGGTTAAAGAGGTATTACCTTGATGTTCTGATTCTACAGTTGAGAATTCACTCTTTGGAGGACCAGGTTGCACTGCTCACCAGTTAAAAGGCTAAGCTACAAGCCACTGATAAAAAAGAAAGGACGACAGGCTCCATCTTGTTTAAAAATGTGGAATCAGCTACAGCAGTCGTGAATTCTAAGTTGGCATAATTTGAGCATCTTCACACAGGTATGTTTTGATATCACTTGTTTATATAACGAATTCGAATTCGATTTTGAATAGCTCTGCTTCCAGCATTGATTTTCTCTATCACACTGTATGCATTCTATACATAGCTTTGCTTTGACAAAATGGAAGTTCGTTTTCCCAGTTTATCTTCGATTGGATTTTCATCGATTTGATTGATCCTGATGTGGATTTGATTGGTTTGATTTAGCTAAAATGAATGCTTTGTTGTCAATTGAAGTCGTTTGTATCTATTCTAGACAGAAGTTGTTTCTCATATTCAATTTTGAACACAACCACATTTCGATTCAATTTGGTTATAATGTATACGATATGATTGGCAACAGTTTTGATATGGTTAATTGTTACGGTTTTATGTCTCATATGATTTTGACCAACAGGAATACAGTTCAGATTATTTTTAATGTGATTCTGTACAAATTCACCCAAATCGTGAATAGGTTCAATTCATAACGGTTATACTCAGCCGGTTAATTCACATTGGTTCGTTGTTAGTTCCACCATGTTATCAGTTGGATCCATATTGCAATGAATATACTGTTTGAATTTGATTCGTAGAACGAGTTAGACTATATCCAGATTCACGCTCTATTTCCATATTAAACTCAGTCATGATTTGTTTTGATTATTTGCCCAGTTTGCAATTATAACTTCAGATGATTCTATTAAGATTGCGATCACAATTAATCGATCATGTTTGTTGACTGTGAAAGGATCAATCACAAATTTGGTTGAGTTGATGCTGTCACGTATGATTTCGTTTACACATAATCGAGACAATTTTTCAATCTGTCCATTCGATTAAACGATGTGAATCTTTGCTATTTCATTATAGCTATAATGAGTGGAAAATGGTTGTGTTGGATTATATCGTATCACATACGATTTCATTTGGATATGAAACAGTCTTGTCACTGTTTGACCCGATTTTGTGGTAACAAAGAAACAGTGTATTCTTACCCCTGTTTTCGATTGAATCACTTTTGATTATGATTAATGTTGAAAGATAAAATCATTTGAATCTTGAGTGATTCGTTTTAAATGATCATTGGAAGAAAATTGGTTTTAATTATTTCAAAAGATTTGATTTGATTTCGATTCTGATCCTGTATGTTATTTTAGACTAGCTACAGAATCAGATGATTCTGTAGCTAAGTCTGTAGGATTAGACTTTTATTATTTTGCTAATAAAATATCTTTCTAACTTGTTATTTTTGGTCTATTGCAGATGAATTCGAAATTGCAGTGGATTTGATGAGCAGTTAGAGGATATCTGAAATATTTTACTTGCATTTTAGTTTCCTAGTTTAGTTGATTTTGGGAATATCTTCCCAAATTATGTAAACAGTTTGATATTATCCACAGGGAGGTTTCACCCTGTGGAAATACTTATATATACTTATTATTTTTGTAATAATGGGCATCCCTCATTCGTGGGAGAACAAGGATATGGAGTTTTAATACAGACTGAGACAGAATTTGATATTCTGCTACAGCTTTAGCTTTCATAATATCAATATTTTGTTTTATGTTTATGTGTATCTATTTGCATCTGGTTAATGACTACTTTAGCTATCTTAATCATTCGCAAATGATATAATTTAATCATTGTAATCCATATCTGAATTCTTCCAAGTGTTTAAAAAACATAGCAATTGCTTGATTCAGTTTGTGAATGACATGTTTTTCTTCTTCATAAGTTGGATTATTAAGTATAAGTTTTTGCATAACAGGTTTCCCTTATTGTAGAGATTTATAAATCATATAATTGTTATGATTTTTTATGCCTTGTTTGTCCTGTAAATAAACTTAAAGAGCAGCGCAGCCTATCGTTTACAAGAAGCTTCTGGATTATCCAGTGCGAGTTTCCTTCCTTCGACCAGCTTCGAAGTCATCATACACCGGATGAATTGGAAGCGTTTCCAGGTTAGTTGGTCCCTTGTTTGTTCACTGTTTTTATTAGTAGTTTAGTTCAGATATTAGTTTAGTTAGGTAGAATTAGTATATTGGATTGTTTAATTTCAGTAAATATATTAGATCGTTTAATTTCAGTAAGTTTTATTTCTCATTCATAAAATCATAAAATCAAAAATATATCTCTGGTTGTCTTAGGGTAGAAAACAAATGATTTTTACAGGTTTTATTCAAATCTGCAAGTTGTAGATAATGTATATTTCTGAATAAGTTGTAATTCAATTAGTAATTAGTCAGTTAATTAGTAGAGTTAGTGTAATAGTAATTAGTAGTTTGTATATAGAATAGTTAGAGTAGTTTATATTTAGTTTTAGTTTAATTTATTTAGTAGTCTGTTTTAATTAGATTAGTGTATTAGTTTGTTTTAGTATTAGTAATAGTTGTTTTATTTATTGTTAGTTAGTTTAGTTTCTTGTATTAGTTTTAGTTAGATTGTTTTATTTAGTTTAGTTTGTTTCATTTTGTTTTAGTTAGATTAATTAGTTTAGATTAGTTTTCTCTTTGGTTTTCTTAGGACCTTAGAGCGGCCAACGGAGCCATTAAACCCGTCAGGGTGGTTCATTCCAAATGGCTTGGGTTATTAGACAACCCTGGACCGGTTCCACTCTCTCAATTGATGGACGGTCAATTTCGCCCGTCAACAGACTCTTTCCCTAGATTCTAACCATTGAATTAAATAGGAGGCAAGAACAAAGAACATACCTTATGAACGCTTCCTTTGGTCTTTGTTTCTCCCGCTTTGCTCCAGTGCTCTTGTACAGTCAAGACCAAAACAATACAAACCAACCGAAGTGAAGAAAGCACAATCTATTCAACACTCAATCTATGTATATGATCAAGGAGTTATACAATAAAGTGGGATCAACTTTATGGGAAAGAGATATATTACTGTATCATATTGATGGAAAGTAAAGATTACAACCTGAGCCTTGATGTCGCAAACTTCCTTTTGATGGCCCTTGGCTCCGATACACACACTTGCTCACTTGCATGAAGAAGATCAACCACCTTTGATAAACTTGTTGGAGTTCTTAGCTGCTGTAGCATCAGTCCTTCACACAATCTTTCACCAATTCTCCAATGAATCTTCCTTAACCTTGTTTGCTTAACCTTTTCCATGAGAACTCACTCAATATATAGAAGAGAATGAATTGGTTACTTGGATAAGAATGATCCCAAAATATCAAGGAATCCAGTACTAGGATAGCCATTCGAATGCCATCTCATCCTTCTAGAAGCATCGAGAATTCATCTTTTTCCTTGCTTTAGAAAGAGTTCGCACCCTATCAGTTCAACACAATGCGAACTTCTCGCACCCTGGCTTAAGGCAGCCTGCGAGAATCATGCATTCTCGCAGGCAAATATACTAGTAGCCTGCGAACCTCCTTCAAAAATGATATTTCTGGAAAGAGAAAAAGGTAACTATTCTCAGGAGAAAGTTCTTATGAAGAGCCTGAGTACACCATCATTACTACATCATCATGATAACCAAAATCATGGGTAACAATTAAGAAAATCCTAAATTCCGGTCCCTAACGATGACCGTTATCACAGTAATAACTATAGGCATTAGCTGAAAACGGTGGCCATCAAGAGGCGAAAATTATTTAATACACATAGCGAAAAAACAAAGACACCTGAGCATATCATATAGAGGGGCTATACTGTGGCCACGTGTCCAGGAAGAAGGCGTCGAGTGTCGAGTCCCCGAGAGGAGTCGACTCCTCCTTGATTGGTGTCCCATCCAGTTGCATGTCGTTGTCCGATTGGGCTGGTGGCACATTCTCCTCTTGCATGGCGTCCTTCGGCTGTGCTGGTGGCACGTTCTCCTCTTGGCCTGGCTCGTCATGGTCCAAAGACCCCAGTGGGGGAGATGGTACCAATACTAGTGTCATCGTTCCTGTTGCTTGGGCTTCTTCTGCTAGAGGGTGAAGTTCACCCTGCATTGCTGAGAGAAAATGCAGGAATTGAGAAGCCTTTCCATCCAAAATCTCCAGGCGGAACCAGAGGTCATCCACGTCCCAACACAAGTCAAATACCATGCCTTGCAATAGTGTGAGGCTTGTTCGCCATTCACATTCTGGGTCAGCGCTAGAGTCGGCTCGTGAGTGGGGTTGCTGACGCGAATTATGGCTTGCTTCCGGGCCGTCAGTCTGAAAATGAGCATAAAGAGGCGGGGCCTGAAGCGACTGGGAGGCCAGAGAGTTAGGAGGAGCCACTGGACCAGGGTGTGAGGCAGAGGCCGAATTTCCCCGAGGTCCTGCGTATGAAGGATGTAATATTGATGGATACTCAATATAATAATTTATTTTTTATGTTGTAGAGTTTTAGTTGATTTTCTTCTACCACTATAAAATACTTTACCTTACAACATAATTACCAACTTGATGAGAACTATGACCTCAAAATGACAACTCTAGCTCTAAAGTTCCATATTTTTAAGTCAAAAACATCAAAATCAACCTCCAAATTGAAAAGTGGTACTACTTGTAGCACTTTATTTTTCTAGGTTAAAATTGACACCTTTTGAAACCATGGCCTTAATAACCTCATAATGTTACCAACAAAACCCTTCAAATTCAACGTGTAAATCGAAAAGTGACACCTGTTGTTCCTTAGTCTGTACTAAGGCTTAGAGTACAGTGTCAAGGCATCCAAAATTGTGACAATGGTAGATACAAAGATTTACTTAATCTTTTGATATGGAAATGCTAGTGAAGATTTCTATGTTCTTGTCGTCTGGCTTCTAGCTGTTCCTGGATTGCAATATCTTGCTCAATAGCTGCCCATGAACGCTCTAATTCTTCTCGGGTATTAGCAGTTCTAAGTGTTGTACTGAAAAGATTTAACGCGATG
>JASDQU010738965.1:59277-109293 GCA_032191745.1 Picea mariana | reverse complement strand
CAATTATCACCAAAGTACTATGGACCTTATAAGGTGTTGCAAAAGATTGGTACTATGGCATAAAAATTGGAGCCGCCTGCATCTTCACGAGTACACCCAGTTTTCCATGTTTCATGCTTAAATAAGGTTATAGGTGACAAGATCCCAGTTCAAACTATATTGCCAGAACTTGACGAGGAAGGAAAAATCATATTGGATCCTGAATCCATCACTGACACAAGAATTTGCCAGCTGAGGAATAGATCCATTTCAGAGTATCTCATTAAATGGAGGAAACTATTGGCTGAAGATTCCACTTGGGAAGATGAGTCTTTTATACAGAAGCATCCAGAGTTACTCAAGCGTTGCGGAAAACACTTGTCCCAAGGGGAGGGGCATGTTAATCCCTAATATTGGCTCATTGCCCCTTAATTGGGGCATATTATATTAGTAATGTTATTTTATTTATGTTGGCTTTAGTCCATTAGTTGTAATTATACCTCCTAGTCTCCTATATATACCAAGGAGACATTTTCATTTTGAATCATCTTGTACTTGAACATTTAAGTGGGGCAAAAGGAGGTTCCCCCCTCGAAGAGGCTTATTATCTGAAATTATCTCTTTTTCAAAGCGTTGAGTACTTTTCCTGAGGTTTTTCTATGCTATAATGATGTTTGGTTCTTAACAGAGTCATCCTTGAATCGAATGGATTCCCTGTAAGGTTGACTGTTTCCTGAAGTGTGGTCTGTGCCTTCTTGGGCATCTATTGAAGCTTCAGTATTGGCTTCTTATTTGGATGTACTACCTACTTATTTCCATGTACAAAATCTGAGTGTATGGAATCATCCCTGATGTTTGAAACTGATGGAAGAACAAGAGTATATACATGTTTCACTGGAGGTGCATGCAAAGTACTCTCCTTATGTGTAAGTATACTAGAGGAGTCATCGTCAAAAAACTTAGTGAATTTATACAACCTTGACTTGTGATCCACCTCACCAATTGCAATGATGGAATTGTCATGCATGTCAATTAATGAAACTGAATCTGATGTAAATTCAACCTTTTTACCTTTCTGAGCGATTTGATAAACTGAGAGAAGATTCATAGAAATCTTTGGAACATGTAAAACATTCTCAAAACTGCCATTGTGGAGTTCCACTCTCCCTTCTCCTGCTACTGCTACTGGAGTATCATCCCCCATAAAAATAGGGGGTCTTGAGCATGGACTCAAGGAAGAGAAAACTTCCTTTTCACTGCAATATGATGGGATGCACCAGAATATATAATCCATGAATTAGATGAGGAATTAATTGAAACAAGAGCATGATGATTACCTTTCTTAGGAGAAGGATCTTCTTCCTTCTTCTTCTTGACTCCCTCTGGAATGAAGTTTCCAAGGTTTTTCTGTTGAAGTGTCTGTGCTATAAGATTGATCTGTTTCTTCATGCATGTGGATTCTTCATGATTCAGTTTATTGCAGTAAGTGAATTGTTTTACCTTCTTCTTCTTCTTATACTCTGAAAAGTATTTTGAACCTGAAGAATCATTAAAGGGTTTGGAATATCCCTCCTTCCTGTTTTGTTTGGATGACCCTTTTCCATCATTGTTGGCCCTTGACCAAGTTTTGGGAGTTTCTTGGTCATGTTGACCTATTTTGGGACTTCGATAGCCTATCGAAGGAGGAGAGCAAGACGAAGTAGAGATCATGGGATCTCGGCCAAATTTTGGATCCTTTTTGGGTTTTTGGGAATATGTAATGGGAATGGGATGTCGACCCATGGGTTTACCCATGTTTAAGCCTATTTTATATGTATAAATAGAAGGATAAGAGATGTAAGAAGTAGTCGAATAGTATATCTATGTGATGTAGGCTAAGTACAAGTCCTTGTGCTAGAATATAGACGGCTTAGTGTTGTAATGCAAGGAAGAAGGATATAGCGAGCTGCACATATCTTATGTCCTGTGCGGATTAAGGGTTTTGATGGCTTTGTTCTTGTAACCGATTGACTGAAGACAATAAAGAAGAAGATTTGGTGGGTGTAGCCCCAGGGTGGGGGTGAACCACGTAAACGTTGTATTGTCTTGCTTTATGCCTATCTTAATGTGTTTATGTCTTCTTTTGCTAAGTGTTTTGAGATGATTGGATAGATATGCTTATGCTTAGTGCTAATGATATGTGAGAATATTAGATCTGATCCATATGAATGTGCTTAGTGCTTGGTCTGTTAGATCTAACCTATCTATTGATTCTAAGTGCTTAAGTACATTATAACAGTGTGAATGTTGTGAAGCCCTATTTTATCAGTGAATTGATTAATGATTAGATCTTGTAGAACTAACGGTGCTAAGTGATGTATTAAGTAGTACAATCATAGATCTGTGTCCCAGCTAAGGTTGCAAACACCTAAGTCTTGCAACCACCCCTGCCTCTACCTTGAGTGAGACTTCATTTGCTTCGCAGGTGTTGCCAAAAGGGCCGGTAGTTAGGGCTTTGTTGGTGCGTTGTTGTAGCGTTCAACCCTGGGTCTGCCCCTGTGCCAACAAATGGTTCTATTGTTAGGACTGAAACTGTGATTGTTGGGAACTGAGGAAGAAGAAGATTGGTGCAAAAAGTTGACCTAAAATCCTTGTGTGAGGATTTGTTCCCTAGTGAACAGTGTTCTACTTGATCTATAAAGCTCTGTGCTGAAGAAAAGAGGTTGGATATGAAAGAAAGAAGCCCGATCTAAGGAAAATTAGCCGGATCTAAAGAAAAGAAGCAGGATCTGAATGCTTTGTGCTCTAAGAAAGGTAAAATTGAGGACATCTGATTAAAAGAGGTAAGATTTGCAAGCTCTGTGCTCTGATAAAGGTAATAATAGTTAAAAGTTTTAGATCTGGAAGCTTTTTGCTTTGTAAAAGTAAGGTAAGTGGAAATTTTTGTTGCTAGAGTATTGATCTAGGTATGTTTAATAGAGTTTGTCCTAGTTTGAAAACTAGGGCATTAATAGATGAAAGAAGGTTTGATATGAGTAGAGTTGATAAGAATAGTGAAATATATGTTATACCTATGCATAGAAACAATGTTTGGACTAACGAATGGATGCAGGATCCCATAAAGAATTTATTGCAGGTTAGCTCCTATGATCCTAGTGCATAGTACAGAAGAGGCTGGGGATCATTTAAAATAAAGAGAGGATTAACCCTTTGTTACAGTTGCAGAAAACCATGACATCTTGCTAAAGAATGCCCTGGGATAAGACCTAGTTGTCTTTGTTGCAAAGATATGGACCATGAAGTGTTGGATTGCCCCAGAATGATTACTAAGCTTGAAGGAATGAATTTGAATCAAGAAAACCCTAAGGCAACTCCAGAGGCTATACCAGAACCCCAGGAAGAATTAGAGAAAATATTGCTACAAATGAGAGAAACCTTGAATGACCATTGACATGTTAGATTATCAGAAATCTTCAAAGGAAAAGAATGCATCGAAGCAAGAATAGGAGACTTCAACATTGAATGTTTCCTATATGAGGAAACATAGGTGAATATCATGACAGAGAGAACTTGGGAAGCTATAGGAAGGCCTGCTATGATTCCTTTATTAGGAGGAATAGGGTTATTCAGAGGAAAACTGGTAAACCTGTGTGGAAGGCTCGCTCAGATACCTATGACCGTCAATGGAACTTTGACAGAGGAAGATTTTGAGATTATTCAATTTATTGAGGAAAACGATTCGTTTACCATGTTACTAGGGAAACCTTGGATTGACAGAGATCAAGCCAGATGAAAGAAAGAAGAAGAAGTCTTGGAGTAGAAGAAACAAGAGTTAAAATATTTCATGACTAGAAGGATCGCATACTTGATTGAAGAACATGAGAATAGATCAAATCTATTTGACACTAGTGACACAGACCTATCAGCCCTCAGACCGAGATCTACTCACAGGATCGTTCTTTAACCCCTTTGAGCCAGATCGGCTCTTTCGGATTCCCTACTAGAATCTCTTTTCAAATCGATCCACAGGTCCTTTTTCGCATCTCGCAATCTCACGAGTTCGCGAGTCGTGACTCCCGACTCTTCCTCTCCAATCTCGCGATACCCAAGATCGTGAAATGGGTATAGCTCTTCTTTCGTCAGTGCCCTCTACGCGTGACCATCGACTAAGATTCATGCAAGCTCCTCTAGCTACTCGGCACTTCATATGTTTCAGCGTCGAGCCTTCGTGCTCTTACTTCATGAATTCCTGATATGCAAGAGTCAACGAAGTGTTGACCCCTTCCACTAGGTGACATGTGTCCGCTTATCTATTTTTCGGGCCCACTTTGTGGTTTTGCCATGTGTCCCTTGTGCCTCGGATCTCGGCACTTCGTGACTTCTGATGTCAAAAGAAACTCCTTTCAACTTCCAAACCCCCGAATGCATGAAATGCGACAGGGTTCATGATCCAACGGTCCTCCCATGACCTGGATCTGATGGCTATCCTCGCTCCTCATGATTTCGCTACTCACAACTTTGAGCACCCAACTCTTGGGCTCTCACCCTATGAACCTTTGAGTTCGCAAGATCCCTAGATCTCTGCCACCTATCCTCCTTCGATGGATGGTTGCGATTCTCTCACCACTTTTCCACTCACGAAGTAGAAGGAATTCCATTTCTGACCTCTGAAGCTTGAATCCATGATATGGGTGATCTCGCGACACCTGTCCTCCTCCAAATGGACCACTCAGATTCTTTCGCGAATTCAGGACTTGTGACCCCCTGTGACACAATCTTATCAACTCGAAACCCCAGTAGCTGAAATACCGATGGGTCTCTTGATCTCTTCCACGTGTCTCAATGAACGAACGACCTAGATCAATTTCGAGACTTCACTAGGTGCGAAGTCAAGATGCTCACCTCCGTGAGTCCCGATGCCTGAATCTTTGAAATGGATGATTCCACGACATGTGTCCTCCCACAGAAGGAAATCTCATATCTATTTCTCCTTCTCATGATTTCTGAGGTTGAGTGCCCAGATTCTTGTCCTCCACACCCCCGAACTCCCGAACGTCGATATCCTAATACAACCTCTTCGAGAATTCGCCTTTTGCTGCTCTTCGCGTGAGGTTTTAAACCTCGTGCAACTCTCGAAGGATCTAATGATTGTTGGGTTCTTTGCTCAAGATCTGATGGCTCAGATCATCTCTCCTGTGCACTCTTCCTGTACTGCCTCCTGGATGTGAAATCCTTCAACGCTCCAGATCTTCTCGGCTGATCCGATGATAGCTATTGCTCCTACTGAGCCTTGGCGCTTTTCTTCCAGATTCTGGAAGAATTTTGAATGCTCAAAGGCCTTGACCTTTTCCCTCCTTTGTTCGTGAACTCTGCAACTGGATTCCTTCCTACACGTACAAGGACGCTGCTTCTCCCAAACTTTTTCTCTCGAATCCTTAAGGGATTCCATGACTTTTGTGCCTCTACAGAGTCTTTACACACAAAGTGCTACTCCTTCTGAGATTTCCTGCTCCTCGAACCGTAAGGAAATAAATCCTTCTTCCTTTCTCTTGCAGATAGAGAATTTGGATGCCCTCCTGGATATCTACTTCTCAAGCAACCTATTGCTGAGTCTTTCAGGGTGTTCAGCGACCCTGCGAAGATCCTTCCCTGGATTCTTCTTCTATCTCTGAACTCAAAGAGTTCCTCCTGTGCACTCTGGAACTTACTCAATTCCCTCTTGGCAGAGTATTATAGAACTCCTCAGAGATTCTATCTCCAACTTTGTTCTCCACATCCTTACCTCTAAGGTCTTTAGTAACCTCATAGATATTCCTCTGAATTGATGATTCCAGTTTCTGTGCCCACCTGGCACATCTTTGTCTGACTCCGCGGAGTTCAAAAGTGCATCTATGCATTGGTATTCAGAGACCGCAGTACTCTGTCATGCCCTCTTGGCATGAAACCACAAAGAACCTCTCAAGCCTGAAATCAAAACAACTCCCTGCAAATGTCTAGCAAACATCTACAGCATAAATTGAACACATACATACATTCATTCAACACAGACAATATGCAGGAAAAATTGCTCTGGTTTATATTAATCAAAATGTCTCTTTACAAAGGTGTTCTGAGCGCAGACTGTAACAAGGTCTCGGCTCCCTCTCTTCTGCTCTCTACATGCAAACTCTCTATTATGAGATACAATTACCAATGAAAGATATTTTACATGAGTCAACTCTCTTAGAGCGTTTCCCTCCAACCTACCTACCCTATTCAATTACATTGAATGGGTTTTCTAGTCCACCATCTGGATCTAGATCTCATCCTTCAAAGAATTAAAGGCCTAACTACTTCTACACCTATGCAAAGCACGACTTCATGGCTCACTAGCCTAAGACATTAAAGTACATTCAAATTCAAAATTGAATATGAGGGCTGCGCCTCTCTTCAGCCTTGAATGCACACGCTGACGTGGCTGGCTGGCTGGCTGGTTGACATGGAGAGATACTCCTACATCATACTCCTCAGATGAAAAATTCATGAGCTCCTGCTCATGAGCTTCCTCTCTCAGCTTTGAAAATCCTCCTGGATCCCAAAAACATTTTTGGAGCTATTCATCTGCTCCATCTCCCTATTGTTGTTGCTGCTGCTTTCCTTTTGCTCAGCTTCTCCTTGCTAATAGTTTCTGCTGACTCTACCATCAGCCTCTTGATCTCCTCGATCACTTCATCTAGCTGCTCCAGTGGTTGGCCCTGTTCATGCAGTCTCCTCGGCTGCAAAATTTTTCTGTATTCTGGCAGATCGCAATGATCTCCCATGCCTGCTTCATTAGCTGCTTCCAACTTCGCCTGTTGGATGTGCACACTTTGCACTTTCACCATTCTCTCCAGGGATTCAATCTGTTCATACAGATCAACCAAACTAATGCTTTCTGCTTCTTCTTCTTCTTCTTCTTTTGCAAACTCCCATGTTGCAGTCCTTTCAGCTACTTGGCCAAAAGTATTGAGCCATTCCTCGGAATGCTCATTCTCTTCTTCTTCTGCTCTGGCAGTCTCAAATACCTGCTCCAATTCTTCTTTGGCAGTCTTAGCTGGCTGTCCTTCTTCTGCTGTTGCTACTTCATCTATAACACAAAATTGTGCCTCCTCTAAGCTAGGTGGCAGGAATATTTTAATTCCTCCAATCATCAGAAGATTCCTCAGATCTTCCTCCTTTGTCAGCTGCATCTGCTGATCCAAACTCACATATGAATTTATGAGACCCTCAGATAGTGTCATTTGCTCATTCCTGCCCACCTGGCAATATGGGATTTTCTTGCTGCTTCCTTGGCAGACTATGAGATCAACTTATCCCATCTTTATCAGCACCTTAGGCTGAATTGAACTCACCTCTAAGTCCATGAGACTTTCAGGCAGTCCCATCTCTGTTCCCTTTCCCACCTAGCAAATTGGAAACTTTTTGCTACCCTCCTGGCAGTCTGTGAGATCTTGTAGTGATCTCGATCCATTTCCCTCCTAGAAATGTGAAATTCCCTAGCTGTCCTCATGATAGTCTATGAGACCCCGCAACGATCTAAACTCTTTTCCCACCTGGAAATTGGGAATTTCCTCTCTGCCCTCCTGGCAAAGCTTGAGATCTTCATCCGATCCCATTTCATCCTCAGCATCGCTGAGATTTCTCCCAGTCTCTGGCTCACATATCTGAACCTTCTTCTCTGGTCCATTGAGGTTTTCAGCATGCCTCAACCATCCTCTTAACAAATTCTACTGTCTTATGACCATCAGTTGATTGACTAGCCATTTTACCTTCGTCTTCTTCATGGGCCATTCATACACCCATCTCGACCTAGCGTTCTACTGCATCCACAATGCAAGATTTTCTATCTCCGCCCTTATGTCAGCAAGCTCTTCATCTATTTTAGATCTTCTCATCATCTCTAGGTTCTTCCTTCCAGCGTATCTTCGGCCTTCAGTATCCATATCGCTATCCCTGTCTTCCCTCTAAGTAAACCTACTGCTGTCACTTTACACCCTGAGTGTTTCCAGCATCTTCGGCAATCCTCCTGAGTGTCTCCTTGATTGCTACTTACCTGCAACCAATCATCTATAGAGCTTCCAGTACCCTACCTTCTTTTTCCTTCTCTACCTGCAGTATACAGACAAAGTATCAACTCTGATACTAAAATGATGCAGACCTATCGGCCCTCAGACCAAGATCCACTCACAGGATCGTTATTTAACCCCTTTGAGCCAGATCAGCTCTTTCAGATTCCCTACTGGAATCTCTTTTCAAATCGATCCACAGGTCCTTTTTCGCAGCTCACAATATCGCGAGTTTGTGAGTCGTGACTCCCGACTCTTCCTCTCTAATCTTGCGATACCCGAGATCACGAAATGGGTATAGCTATTCTTTCGTCAGTGCCCTCTATGGGTGACCACTGACTAAGATTCACGCAAGCTCCTCTCACTACTCAGCACTTCATATGTTTCAACGTCGAGCCTTCGTGCTCTTACTTCACGAATTCCTGATATGCGAGAGTCAATGAAGTGTTGACCCCTTCCACTAGGTGACGTGTGTCTGCCTGTCTATTTCCTAGGCCCACTTTGTGGTTCTGCCATGTGTCCCTCGTGCCTTGGCTCTCGGCACTTCACGACTTCTGATGTCGAAAGCAACTCCTTTCAACCTCCGAACCCCTGAATGTGTGAAATACAATGGGGTTCCTAATCCAATGGTCCTCCCATGACCTGGATCCGACGGCTATCCTCGCTCCTCGCGATTTCGCTACTCACGACTTTGAGCACCCAACTCTTGGGCTCTCACCCTACGAACCTCTGAGTTCATGAGCTCCCTAGATCTCTGCCACATGTCATCCTCCGATGGACAACTGTGATTCTCTCGCCACTTCACCACTCGTGAAGTTGAAGGACTTCCCTTTCGGACCTCTGATGCCCAAATCCCTGATATGTGTGATCTCACAACACCTGTCCTCCTTCGGATGGATCGCTCAGATTCTTTCACGAATTCGGGACTTGTGACCCCCTGTGACAGAATCTTATCAACTCGAAACCCTGGTAGTCGAAATACCGATGGGTCCCCTGATCTCCGCCATGTGTATCAATGAACAGACGGCCTAGATCGATTTCAGGACTTCGCTAGGTACAAAGTCAGGATGCTCACCTCTGTGAGTCCCAATGCCTGAATCTCCGAAATGGATGATTCCACGACACATGTCCTCTTGCAGACGAACGACTCATATCTATTTCGCCTTCTTGCAGTTTTTGAGGTTGAGTGCCCAGATTCTCATCCTCTGGACCCCCGAACTCCTGAACGCTGATATCCCGTTACAACCTCTTTGAGACTTTTCCTTTCGCTACTCTTTGCGTGAGGTTTTAAACCTCGTGCAAATCTTGACAGATCCAATGACTGTCGGGTTCTTTGCTCAAGATCTGATGGCTCAGATCATCTCTTCTATGCGCTCTTCCTGTACTACCTTCTGGACGGGAAATCCTTCAACGGTCCAGATCTTCTCGACTGATCCGATGACAACTATTTCTCCTGCTGAGCCTTGGTGCTTTTCTTCCATAATTTGAAAGAATTTTGAATGCTCAAAGGCCTCGACCTTTTCCCTCCTTTGTTTGCGAACTCTACAACTGGAGTCTCGCCTACACGTACAAGGACGCTACTTCTCTCAAACTTTTTCTCTCGAATCCTCAAGGGATTCCATGACTTCTACGCCTCTGCAGAGTCTTTGCACACAAAGTGCTACTCCTTCTGAGCTTTCCTGCTCCTTAGACCTTAAGGAAATAAATCCTTCTTCCTTTCTCCGACAGATGGAGAATTTGGATGCCCTCCTGGCTATTTTCTGCTCAAGCAACCTATTGCTGAGTCTTTCAGGGTGTTCAGCGACCCTACGAAGATCCTTCCCTGGATTCTTCTTGTATCTCTGAACTCAAAGAGTTCCTCCTATGTGCTCTGGCACTTACTCAATGCCCTCCTGGCAGAGTATTACAGAACTCCTGAGAGATTTTATTTGCAACTGTGTTCTCCACATCCTTGCCTCTAAGGTCTTTAGTAACCTCATAGATCTTCCTCTGAATTGATGATTTCAGTTTTTGTGACCACCTGGCATGTCTTTGTCTGACTCCACAGAGTTCAGAAGTGCATCTATGCACTGGTATTCAGAGATCACAATACTCTATCATTCCCTCCTAGCATGAAACCACAAAGAACCTCTCAAGCTTGAAATCAAAACAACTCCCTGCAAATGTCTAGCAAACATCTACAGCATAAATTGAACACACACAGATATTCATTCAACACAGACAATATGCAGGAAAAACTGCTCTAGTTTATATTAATCAAAATGTCTCTTTACAAAGGTGTTCTGAGCACGAAATGTAGCAAGGTGTCGACTCCCTCTCTTATGCTTTCTACATGCAAACTCTCTACTATGAGATACAATTACCAATGAAAGATATTTTACATGAGGTGGCTCTCTTAGAGCGCTTCCCTCCAACCTACCTACCCTATTCAATTACATTGAATGGGTTGTCTAGTCCACCATCTGGATCTAGATCTCAGCCTTCAAAGAATTAAAAGCGTACCTACTTCTATGCTTGTGCAAAGCATGACTTCATGGCTCACCATCCTAAGACATTAAATTACATTCAAATTCAAAATTGAAGATGAGGATTGCGCCTCTCTTCAGCCTTGAATGCACGCGCTGACGTGGTTGGCTGCTTGGCTGGCTGAGGTGGAGAGATGCTCCTGCATCAACTAGAGACCCTGATGTCGAAGCTGCAATAATACTAGAAGACCCACAGAAGACTGAAGTACTTAATCTAGATAAAGAAGAGGTATTACCCTTGAATCTTAGGAAAGAATCTCAACAACACGCAGTGACTATGTTAAAACAAGATAAGAATTAGAATGGAAAAATACATACCGAGATGAAGCTCATTGGAAAGAAGGCTAGAAACCTAAGTAAAAAGAGGGCTAAGATTGAAAAGTTACAGAATATTCTAGAGGGAACTTCGCAGACAGAAAAATTTCATAATTGGAGCTTCGCTGGATTATCAGAACAACGACACATGGTACTTTGCCAGGGCGAAGAAATATAGTTGTTGGGGCCAATATATCCATTCGACTCCCGCTCCGAACGGGTCAAAAAACATTTACCGCTCGACACCAAAACATTGGACCACACCATAATGGATAGAACAAGAGTTAACGAGGCTTCATACCCATTACAAGCAAACTGTTGCCAAGTTTCCTATTTATCCCGTTGTGCCATGCATAGAGAAAAATTTTGCTAACTAAGAATTTGAAGCCCACAGACTAAGCGAATTGTATACAGTGATCTTTTCACTATTATTGTTTGTTATTGTGCCATATATAAGATCATCGTGACCCTGATAATTTTAATCCCGAGCACGTATGTCCAACGAGCTCACCACAATTGAAGAATCAGTAATGAAAGTTCTCCTCGACTTAATGATTGAAAGAGTCATGTTAGAGAGAGGAGTGTCTACAGGTGTACAATCATCTTCGATGAGAGGACTGCTAGCCTCTTCGTCCACTGCTCTAGCCAGTCCATCCCAGCTAGTAGATGAAAAGAGAACTAAGCACAGAGATGATCTCGCAAATGCCAAGCTGATTCTAATTATTTTACCTTCCTATCTACCACCTCTGAGTGACGCAATCAATAGAGACAGTGTGCCCAGAGATTTTGAGTACACTTTCGTCACTGCGTACCTCCCGAAGGGGATACACACAGTGCATGCAGACTAGGATAAAATCACATTGTTGAAGTTTAGCGGCTTCAACCTTGGCAACATGAAGGTTCATAGCATGCTCTCCCCACATAAGTATCTCACCAGAACAAAAGGAAAGAATTCAAAGATAATTCCTCAATCATGGACCCATAACCTCACATAGTCCACACTGCTCAACATCATGAAGATATTGCACTTCGGAAGGCATCAAGAAGTGAATGCATGCGTCAAGTTACTACTATCCTACTACCATGGCAGATATTTGTGGTTGAACCGTCGTATCATAGTGGATCCGATGTTGATCAATCGGATCACAAGGCTAAGCATGCAAGGCCCTGACCCACAGAAGTTCTACCTCGGAAAGACCGCGGATTGCACTCTCACCCAGAAGATAAAGGACACTTATGGTGATGTAGAGAAGGGCATGTGAGGCTACAAGGTAGATTCCATCCAGAGCAGCACAGTGCACCTCGCCTGCCAATTGATCGCAGGAAAGTTGGTGCGAACGAATCGACCCACGCAAGTCACCGGGTTCGTAGTCGACCTCATAGGGAAGTGAGCAGAAGGACTTCAGATGAATTGGGCTTAGTACCTGGTAAACCAGTTGGAAATTGACTGTAGGGAAGCACAGGATCAAGGATACGAGTTCCACTTCAGCTGGCTTCTCATACTGGTCACTTTCATCATGTGGGAGATGCTGGAAGGTGCGACCTTCCCAGACTTAGAGTTGTTTGAACCTTTGGCCATGAAGTTCAGTACACTGTGGTACTCGAATGACATGAATAAACAGTGGTATTCAAATGCCCTGTTCCACACATATTACAACCAGCTGAAGAAAACTCTCCAGTATGAGCCTTGTATAACCCCAAACACTCTCCATAGGTTTAGGTCCTTGATGAAATTCAATGCGGACCGCCATTTCATATATATCACATTGCACGTTGATTAGCACAAACAACAGTTGAAATCATACTACAAGTTAAAGGAGGAGGATTTGGAGGAAATCACCAAGGAATGGTCGGCAGACCTCCTCATCCCAGCAGACCCCATGGAGATATCTGATATTGATAGTCCAGAAGAAGCGCATGATACACCTGGATCTAGCAAGATAAAGAAGACCAAAGAGGTCTGGGATTTAGACAGTGCATCCGTGAAGACCACTTCCATATCAACAGAACAAGGAGGACATGGTGGAGAGATATATGGCACAAAAGTGGAACATAAGAAAGGCGAGGTTACACCACTTAGATATGAGGAGGACCCCTCAAAGAAAAGGAAAGTTTATGCTCTGAAACCTTCCTCAAGGAAGAAATCAAAAGCAACTAGGACCAAATATGAGACCACCCTCAGCTCAAACGACTTTGACTTTATCATTGCATCACTGAACGATGCTTCGCTGGAGATAGCAGAGAAGTAAGAAGCTAAGAAGGAGGAGGTTTTCAATTAGATCAAGGTTGAACTTCAAGGAGTGCAGCAGACACTACAGTCCAACCGCACAGTTTCCACTGTGCCTTCGTCATTGGAAACAATGGAACTAGGTGATGAACCAACCCAACTACACCACATTGTTGATACAGTTGAAGCTCGCCTTCGACGAGCTCAGGACGAAACAACACAATCCACCTAGGATTTAGCACAAGTACATAAATACCTTGAGGAGCAACACAGTGATGCAGAATGGGAAAATCTTGCTCTGCAAGAGAAATGGGATGAAGAAAATGCACAGTTACAACAAAGCAAGGAACAGTTGTTCGCCGAGAAACTCGAAGTTAAGGAAATGGTCAACAGAGCACTTCACTCTGTGACAGTTGTCGAAGTCAATACTGAAGAGAGAGTTCCACAACAGATGGCACAACTTGAAAAGGTAATCCATCAAATCCAATAGCGCATAGCAGACTTGGTGCTCCACACTGTGCCCAAGACCCCTGAAGTTGTAAGAGACCTAAGCGAAGAAACTACCCACAACGCAGTTGACAAATTAAAATCTCTTGCCTTAGAGTGCAAGAAGTTGAGTAACCGCAACACTCATACCTATGAAAACCTCATTGAGAACCCCGAGTTACAGGCATTGGATTCGTAGCTCCAGGAAGCGAAGCAGCACACAGACACACTTCAGGTGCAACTGAAGGCCCTATCAACCGTAGACATAATGAAGAGGTCTCACAAGCAACGCACAACCTAGAAACAGATCCATATGATCCAAAGCAAAGTGATGGACATAACTCAATGGCTCCAACTAGTACAAGATAAGGCATGCATGTTGTTTACAGAGGTCGAGAGCTAAGGAGTAGAGCTAGAATAGGTCCTCATCACAACAGAACAATGCCTAGAAGGTCCAGTGAATGACACAGTGATCTAGGAGTTCACCAAACAAGAGGCCAAAACAAAGCAACAAGTTGAAGAAGCTCGAGTCAAGCTCGAGGCATTCGAGGTAGAACTAGTCAGACCAAAGTGACTCTGGATGAGTCACAAGTGGGTGTTGGGGGGCTGTTGGACCTTGACCAAGTTTTGGGAGTTTCTTGGTCATGTTGACCTATTTTGGGACTTCGACAGCCTGTCGAAGGAGGAGTGCAAGACAAAGCAGATATCACGGGATCTCAACCCACTTTTGGATCCTTTTTGGGTTTCTAGGAATATGTAACGGGAATGGGATGTCGGCCCATGGGTTTACCCATGTTTAGGCCTATTTTGTATGTATAAATAGAAGAATAGGCAATGTAAGAAGTAGTCAAATAGTATATCTATGTGATGTAGTCTAAGTGCCAAGGGTTGGATATACATGATCAAGGCTTTGTGCATTCTATGTAAGACTTGCAGAGTTGAGTACAAGTCCTTGTGCGAGACTATAGACGACTTAGTGTTGTAACGCAAGGAAGAAGGATCTAGCGAGTTATGCAGATCTTCTATCTTGTGCGGGCTAAGGGTTTTGATGGATTTGTGATTGTAACTGATTGACTGAAAATAATAAAGAGGAAGAGTTGGTGGATGTAGCCCCAGGGTGGGGGTGAACCACGTAAACGCTGTGTTGTCTTGCTTTATGCTTATCTTAATGTGTTTATGTCTTCTTTTGCTAAGTGCTTTGAGATGATTGGATATATATGCTTATGCTTAGTGCTAATGATATGTGAGAATATTAGATCTGATCCATATGAATGTGCTTAGTTCTTGATCTGCTAGATCTGACCTATCTATTGATGCTAAGTGCTTAAGTACGTTATAACAGTGTGAATGTTGCGAAGCCCTGTTTTATCAGTGAAGTGATTAATGATTAGATATTATAGAACTAACGGTGTTAAGTTCTTTATTAAGTAGTACAATTATAGATCTATGTCCTAGATAAGGAGTCTTGCAACCACCCCTGCCTCTACCTTGGGTGAGACTTCATCTGCTTTGCAGGTGTTGCTGAAAGGGCCGATAGTTAGGGCTTTGTTGGTGCGTTGTTGTAGTGTTGAACCCTGGGTTTGCCCCTGTGCCAACAATCATGCATGGTGAGTGCATGTGATTTGGGATCTTTCATGAGGCCCATTTGTATGAGTTTTGTCTTCTCTTGTGTAAGAGACTCAATGAACTAAGCCAACGTAGGCATTTTCCAATTTGTTCCAAAAAGACATCTGCCAGAATGGAAATTGGAGACATATATAGTGTATTCTGGTCCTATCTTGGCAAAGATTGTTAGAATAAGTTGTTTTTCTTGTGTAGACTTATCAATACCACATTCACCCAAGCTCAATATCAAATATTTAAATTTAGTAAAAAAATCTTGTATATTATCAAAACTTTTAGGGTCTAAGGTATTCAACTCTACCTCAAGCATATGACCTCGCATCTCATCCTGTTTTCCAAAGAGTCCTTCCAGGGTGGTCCAGATCTTATTTGGAGTCTTTCATGTAGCAACATGAAACCATAAATCAGTGGAGATTAACTCAAGAAGTAGTCTTGTGGCCTCATCCTTATGGTTTGCCCATCTCATCTTCTCAATTGTTGATGTAGGTTTTGTTTCTGTCGCCATCGTCAAATTATATAATCCTTTTCTTTTGAGTTAAAATGTCACCTTGGGATTCCAATCAAAATAATTGTATGGTGTGAGGATTACCACCAAGTTTGATTGTTTAATAGTTTTCCTATCCATCTCTTCCACTGTTTCTAAGAACCCCTAAAAATTTACTCTCAATGTGCAAGTGAAAAATTAAGAAATTAGAAATTCGTATCAGTTTCAAGAGATGATCTTGCGGGTTACTTTTTGAGCAAACGATGAAGAATCTCACCAAACGGTTGAAAACCCACTTCCAAAATGAGCCGATTTACTTTCCACCTAGGTCATTTTTTTCCAAAACATAATATTTGGGGAGCAATGAATGTGGAAAGGTACGGCCACGGATTCGTATCAGTTTCAAGAGGATATCTTGTGGCTTACATTATGAGCAAATAGTGAAGAATATCGCCAAACGGTTGAAAACCCACTTCCAAAATGGACCGATTTACTTTCCATGGGCCATTTCCTCAAAAACATAATATTTTGGGAGGAATAACTGATGAAATGTTTGACCACGGATTTAGCTTGCCGAAACTCCGATTTTCCTTATTTTTTGGCTTGTCTAGCTTGGTCCAAGAAGCATAGCTTTGATACCATGTCAGTGTTTCATGGAAACCTACACAGGAGATATAGCTAAAGAAAGTACAAACAAATCTTATCAAGAAAGGAAGAGAGATTCAATATGGAAGAATGAGAAAATATATTCACACTACTCCAATGAGTTGATGATTGATACATAGATCATGATCAATATGATACAATGAATGAGTGGAATAAACTCATATATAGGGAAAAAAATTCCATAATTAAGAAAAGAAATCAAGCGGCTAGCTTTCCTTAGGAATGCATGCATGCATAATAGTGATGGTAAAAATAGAAAGTCTAAAATAGAACTAGTTAGTTAACTCCCACTGAACTATTGTGTTGAAAATATAAATTTCTCCAACACTTTGTACTAGATGGACCTGTACTCTCTTATACCTTCAAAGCCTCTTTCTCCTCACCACCTACTCTAATCTCTTAGGAATTCCTGAAGGCTGAGTCCTCCTTGAATTTGACATCCTTGATAACCTCAACATATCGCTCTCCTGGAATGTAGATCCAGTAGGCCTTCGAAGTCTCTCTATATCCCACAAGCATATCCTTCCTCCCAGAAGGTTCTAAATTTATCCTCTCCTCCTTAGGAACATGGATGTATTTTAGACAACCAAAGATCCTCAAATTTTCTATCTCTAGTTTTACTCCTGTGAAAGCCTCCTCAAGAGTCTTTTCCTCCAAGATTCTATGAGGACTCTTGTTCTGGACATAAACTGTTGTGTTACATGTTTCTTCCCAAATCATCAAGGGTATATCATGGTCATGCAACATTGCCTTGGAAGCCTCAAGTATAGTTTGATTCTTCCTTTCCGCAACCTCATTCTATTGAGGGTTGAAAGGAACTATCAACTCCCTCTTAATACATGCTTCCTTACAAACGTTCTTGAACTTGTTGGAGGTATACTCACCCCCATTGTCTAACCTCAAGACTTTGATCTTATTTTCTATATGATTCTCCAACAGATCTTTGAACTCCCCGAATTGACTATCGAATTCATCGTTGGTCTTTATTAAGAATATCCATGTCCTCCTGGAATAATCATTAATGAAGGTCACATAATACTGAAAACAAATTTCATATAGAACTGACAATGGTCCACTCACATTTGAATGTACCAGATCTAGGATCTTCTTGGACCTACTATCACTACCTGGAAAAACAACTTGTTGGCACAGGGGCAGACCCAGAGTTCAATGCTACAATAGCACACCAACAAAGCCCTAACTACCGGGCCTTTCGGCAACACCTGCAAAGAAGATGAAGTCTCACCTGAGGTAGAGGCGGGGGTGGTTGCAAGAATCAGGTGTCTGCAACCTTAGTTGGGACACAGATCTCTGATTATAATACCTAATAAATCACTTAGCACCGTCAATTCCTCAATATGCAATCAATATCCACTTCGATGGTAATCCATGGCTTCGCAGCATCCACACTAATTTAATGTATTTAAGCACTTAGCATAGGTAAATAGATTAGATCGAGCAGATCAATCACTAAGCATGGCCATATAGATCAGATCTAACATTCTCACATATAAGAAGCACAAAGTATAAGTAGATTTATCTAAATACATCAAAGCACTTAACAAATAACATGTGAACACATCAAGACAAAGCACAAAGTAGCATAACATAGTGTTTACGTGGTTCACCCCCACCCTGGGGATACATCCACCAACTCTTCTTCTTTATTGTCTTCAGTCAATCAGTTACAAGCACAGAGCCTCAAAACCCTTACTTCGCACAGGACAAAAGATCTATGTAGCTCACTATATCCTTCTTCATTGTGTTATAGCACTCAGCCTTCCACAATCTACCACAAGGACCTACACTTAACTCTGCAAGTCTCTTACAGTCATGCACTACGCACTTACAAAATCTACTTGCACTTAGCATACATTCACATCACATAGATGCACCACTACTTCTATCTTTCCTAAGCATCTATTTATATAAAAAATAGGCCTAAACATGGGTAAACCCATGGGCTGACATCCCAATCCCATTACATAATCCAAAAAAGGACCCAAAAGGGGTCAAGATCCTGTGATCTCCACTTCATCTTCCGATCCTCCTTCAAAAGGTTGTTGAAGTCCCAAAATAGGTCAACATGACCAAGAATCTCCCAAAACTTGGTCAAGGGCCAACAAGCCCCTAACACTCACCCGTGACTCGTCCTGAGTCACTCTAGTCTGATCAGTTCTACTTCAAATGCCTCAAGTTTAGCTCGTGTTGCTTCAACTTGCTACTTTTCTATGGCCTCTTGCTTGGTGAAATTCTATATCACTATGTCATTCACTAGCCCTTCTAGGTGTTGTTTTGTTGTAGTGACAACATGTTCTATCTGTGCTCCTCAACTTTCAACTTCTGTGAACAATTGGCATGCCTTATCTTGCACAGGTTGGAGTAGTTGAGTTACTTCCATAACTTTGCTCTGGATCATATGGATCTGTTGTTGGGCAGTGTGTTTCTCTTGAGATATCTTCATTCTGTCTATAGCTAACAGGTCCTTCAACTGCACCTGTAGTGTGTCTGTATGATGCTTCGCTTTCTGGATCTGTGACTCTAGTGCCTGTAAATTTGGATTCTTAGTGATATTCTCATACATTTGGGTGTTGCAGTTACTCAATTGCTTACACTCCAAGGAAAGATCTTTTAGTCTATCAACTGCGCTGCGGGCAGTTGCTTCCCTTAGGTCTCTTACATCTTGCGGGGTCTCAGGAATTGTGCGTAGATCCAAATCTACTATGTGTTGCTATAGTTGTTGAATCAATTCTTCAATTTGTGCCACCTGCTGTGGGACTCTCTCTTCGGCCTTTGCTTCTACAACTATCATAGAGTGAAGTGCTCTATTGACCCTTTCCTTTACTTCGAGTTGCTCTGTGAACAACTGTTCCTTTTATTTCTACAAGTGGAATTTTTCTTCATCCCACTTTGCTTGGAGAGAAATATTTTCCCATTCTATAGCACTGCGTTTCTCTAGAAGGTCTTCTTGTACTTGTGCTAAATCCTGGGTGGCTTGCATTGTTTCCTCCTGTGCTCATCGAAGGCGAGATTCGACTGTATCAACAATTCGATGGAGTTGAGATGACTCATCTCCTAGTTCTAGTGTTTCCAATGGCAGAGGCACAGTGGAAATTGCACGGCTGGACTGTAGTGCTTGTTGCACCTCTTTAAGTTCAACCCTAATTCGATTGTATATATCCTCCTGCTGAGCCTCTTTCTTCTCTACTATCTCAAGAGAAGCATTGTTTAGTGCTGCTACAATGAAATCGAAGTCATATGAGGTGAGGGTAGTTTGCATTTTGGTCATAGAGGCTTTCGATTTCTTTCAAGAAGAAGGTTTTGGGGGGGAAACCTTCCTATTCTTCGAGGTATCCTCCTCGTCTATAGTCAGTGTAACCTCACCTTTCTTCTATTCAACTTCTATGCCATCTATCTCTCCTCCATCTCCTCCTTTCTTAGGTGATATGGAAGAAGACTTTGCTGAGGTACTACTTACATCTTGGGCTTCTTCATTTTTATTTCTCTTGCTGGGTCTAGGTGTATCAAGCACTGCTTCTAGATTGTCAATGTCGAACATCTCCGCAGGGTTTACTAGAATGAGGAGGTCCACCGACTGGTCTTTAATAATTTCTTCTAAGTCCTCCTCTATCAGCTTGTAGTAATATTGAATTTGTTGCTTGTGCTCGTCAACGTGCGTTGTAATATAAATCAAATGATGGTCCACATTGAATTTCATTAAAGGCCGAAACCTATGGAGAGTATTCAGCATGATGCAAGGCTCAGAATGGATGGTTGTCTTCAGTTGGTTGTAATAGGTATGGAACACAACATTTGACTGCCATTACTTGTTCATGTCACTGGAATACCACAGTGTACTGAACTTCACGGCCAGAGGTTCAAAGGGATTGATGTCCAGGAAGGTGTCACCTTCCAGCATCTCCCATGCGATGAAAGTGATCAGGATTAGAAGCCATCTGAAGTGGAACTCATATCCTTGATCTTGTGCTTCCCTGTAGTCCAGTTTCAATTGGCTCACGAGGTACTTCACCCAATTCATTTGTAGGCCCTCTGCGCACTTTCCTACGAGGTCGACTACAAAACTAGTCACCTTGGGTGGCTTGGTTCTTGCAGACTAACTTTCCTGTGATCAATTGACAGGCTAGGTGCACTGTGCTTCTATGGATAGAGGCTACCTTGTATCCTCGTGTTCCCTTCTCGACATCTCCATAAGTGTCCTTGATCCTTTGTGCAAGAGCATGGTCCATGGATTTTCCAGGATAGAAATCTTATGGGTCAAGTCCTTGCATACTTAGCCCTGTGATACAATTGATCAATGTCAGATCCACTATGATACGGTGGTTTAACCACACGTATTTTCCATGGTAACATTACAAAAACATCTTGACGCATGCATTCAGTTCTTGGTGCCTTTTGAAGTGAGGAATCTTCATGACATTCAACAGTGTGGACTGCGTGAGGTTCATAGTCCATGATTAGGGAACTGTCTTTGAATTCTTTCCCTTTGTTCTGGTCAGGTACTTATGTGGGGTGAACATGTTGTATACCTTCCTGTCACTAAGGTTGAAGTCGATAAACTTCAATGCTGCAATATTTTCTTGATCTGGGAAAATTGCGCGTATCCCTTTTGGGAGGTACGCAGTGACCAAAGCATACTCAAATTCTCTGGGCACACTGTCTTGATTGATTGCACCACTCAGAGGTGGTATATAGGTGGGTAAAATGCTTGGAATCAATTTAGCATTCACAAGATCGTCTTTGTGCTTGGTTCGCTTCTCATCGGGATGGTTTGTCTCAAGTAGTGGACAAAGAGGCTAGCATTCCTCTCATGGATGATGCTTGTACACCTATGGATAATCCTCTCTCCAACATGAATCTTTCAGTCATCAGGTTGATCAAAAATTCTTCAGTAGCTTTCTCTGCGGTGCTCAATTCTTCCGACATACACACTCAGGGTGAAAAATCCTAGGTTTGGGGAACAACTTAGACACAGTACTAAGATAGAGAGAAAGAGTGTGATGATCACTGTATAAACTCGGCTTAGTCTGCAAGCTTGAATTCTCAATTGGAAAAAGTGTTCTTAATGCGTGGCACGATGGGATAAATAGGGAACTCGACATCGGTTTGCTTGCAACAGGTATAAGCCTCCATTAAATCTTGTTCGGTCTGTTATGGCACGGTCCAATGATCTGATGACGACCCATAATTTCCTTTTTTCCCATTTAGAGTGTCGATCGAATGGTTATAATGTCCCCAATGACTATATTTCTTTGTCATGGCGAAGTGCCATGTGTTGTTGTTCTGATATCCCGACGAAGCTCCAATTTTGCAATCTTTTTGTCTGTGAAGTTCCCTTTGGAACCTTCTACAACTTTTCGATCTTAGCTCTCTTCTTGCTTAACTTTATAGAATTTTTTCCAGTGAGATTCATCTTGATATTTCTTTTTCCATTATGATTCTTATCTTCTTTGGTCATAGTCACTTTGCGATGTTGAGATTCTTCCCTAGGGTTCCTAGATAATACTTCAGCTTTGTCTGGGGTAGGTACTTCGGTCCTCTGTGGGTCTTCTAATGTTCTTGCATCTTCAACATCTAGGTTGCTAGTGTTAAATAACTTCGATCTATTCTCCTTTTCTACAATCAAGTTTGCGATCCTTCTGGTCATGAAATATTTTAACTCTTGTTTCTTCTGTTCCAAAAATTCTTCTTCTTCTTTTTCATCTGGCTTGATCTCTATCAATCCAAGGTTTTCCTAGTAACATGGTAAATGGGGCACTGTCCTCAATAAATTTAATAATCTTGAAATCTTCTTCTGTCAAAGTTCCATTAGCGTTCATAGTTATGAGAACGAGCTTCCCATATAGGTTTATCATCTTTCCTCTGAATAGTCCTATTCCTCCTAATGAAGGGATCATAGCAGGCTTTCCTATGGCTTCTGAAGTTCTTTATGTCATGATATTGACCTGTGTTTCTCCATCCAGAATACAATCAATGTTGAAGTCTCCTATTCTTACTTCAATGCATTCTTTTTCTTTGAAGATCTCTGATATTCTGACATGTCGATGGTTATTCGGGGTTTCGTTTATCTGTAAAAATAATTTCTCTAATTCTTTCTGGGGTTCTGCCATTCCTGGGTCTACCTTAGGGTTTTCTTTATTCAAATTCATTTCTTCCAGCTTTGCAATCATTCTAGGGAAATCCAACACTTCATGTTCCATAGATTTACAACAAAGACAACTAAGTATTTTCCCAGGTCATTCCTTAGCAAGATGTCCTGGTCTTGTACAACTATAACAGAGGGTTAATCCTCTCTTTATTTTAAATGATCCCTAACTTCTCTTGCACTACGCACTAGGATCATGGTAACTAACTTGCAAAAAATTCTTTCTACGATCCTGCATCCATTTTTTAGTCCAAACATTATTTCTATGCATAGGTATAACATATCTTTGACTATTCTTATCAAATATACTCATATCAAGCCTTCTTTCATCTAATAGTGCCCTAGTTTTCAAGCTAGGACAAAGCCTGTCAAACATACCTAGATCCTTACTTTAGAAACAAAAAATTTCACTTATCTTCTACAGAGCACAAAGCTTCTAGATCTAAAAACTTTTCACTATTCTTACCTTTATCAGAGCACAAAACTTGCATATCTTACCTCTTTTAGTCAGAAATTCCCACTTTTTCCTTTCTTAGAGCACAAAGCTTTCAAATCTTGCTTCTTTCCTTTAGATATGACCTCCTTTCTTCAGATCGGGCTTCTTTCTTTATTACAGAGCTTTATAAATTGAGTAGGATACTGTGCACTAGGGCATAGATCTATGCATAGAGCTTTCACAATCTCAGGTCAAATCTTTGCACAAAGATTCTTCTTTCTTAGTTCCCAACAATCAAATTTTTAGGTCCCGACAACAGAACCATTTGTTGGCACAAGAGCAGACCCAGGGTTCAATTCTACAACAGTGCACCAACAAAGCCCTAACTACCGGCCCTTTCAGCAACACCTGCGAAGCAGATGAAGTCTCACCCAAGGTAGAGGCAAGGGTTATTGCAAGACTTTGGTGTCTGCAACCTTAGTTGGGACATAGATCTATGATTATAATACTTAATAAAGCACTTAGCACCATCAGTTCCTCAATATGCAATCAATATCCACTTCGTTGATAAAACAAGGCTTCACAACATCCATACTAATCTGATGTATTTAAGCACTTAGCATAGGTAAATAGATTAGATCGAGCAAATCAAGCACTAAGCATGGCCATATAGATTAGATATAACATTCTCACATATAATAAGCACAAAGCATACATAGATCTATCTAAATAAATCAAAGCACTTAGCAAATAACATGTGAACACATCAAGACAAAGCACAAAGAAACATAACAAATGTTTACATGGTTCACCCCCACCTTGGGGCTACATCCACCAACTCTTATTATTTATTGTCTCTAGTCAATCAGTTAGAAGCACAGAGCCTCAAAACCCTTACTCTGCATAGGACAAAAGATCTGTGCAGCTTGCTAGATCCTTCTTCCTTGCATTACAACACTCAGCCTTCCACAATCTTCTACAAGGACTTGCACTTAGCTCTGCAAGTCTCTTACATTCATGCACTAAGCACTTACAGACTCTACTTGAACTTAGCATACATTCACATCACATAGATGCACCACTACTTCTATCTTGCCTAAGCATCTATTTATATACAAAATAGGCCTAAACATAGGTAAACCCATGGGCCGACATCCCAATCCCATTACATAATCCCAAAAAGGACCCAAAAAGGGTTCTAGATCCCATGATCTCCGCTTCATCTTCTGCTCCTCCTTTGACAGGATTTTGAAGTCCTAAAATAGGTCAACATGACCAAGAATCTACCAAAACTTGGTCAAGGGCCAACACAACCTTTACATTCTTTCCAAGTGCACAACCTTTGCATACTCCTTGATGCTCAGTTCCAAACTCTAGGAGACAAGTGTCATCTTTCTTAATACTGGTAAGGCCTAGTGATGCAAGTCTCCCAATATCCTATGCCAAATCTCACATGGGTTATCATTGTCATGCACCAGGAACCAAGTTAGTTGACTTGTCAACTTGTAGAGACTGGCATCGCGAGTCCAAATGACTTTTGCTGAGCCAAGACTCAATCCCTTTGGGCAAGAAAGAACCTGCCCATCAATGAATGCCAATGCATACCCTCTTCCTTCCATGATAGAGATAGAGAGTAGGTTCTTCTTCAGTCCAGGTACATACAATGCTTCACTCATCTTGAAAGGCTTTCTGGACTTCAGCTAAAACAAAGTTGTTCCAACTTCGTTTACCGCATACTTGGCATTATCTCCAAGTTCCACCTGCAATCATGAGTTCTTCTCTATTATACTAGTGAGTGATTTCTGTGACCCTATCATATGACGAGAAGCTCCACTATCCACCAACCAATTTTCCATGGCAACTTTCTTGGAACAAGAACAAGAATAAGAAAAACACTCCTCCAATGTTGTATTAAAGAATTCATCTCAAGATTATTCCCTTCTCTTCAAATCGCAAGCTCCAATACTAACACCTCAAGATTATGCAACTCTATGTGACTAATTTCATATATGAAAATTTCTTCCTAGTGATCTAACAGTAAAACCCTAGCTATTATCACTAACCAAATTTACACTGAAATTATTGACTGAAAAATATATGCAGCAAAAACACAAAGATCAAAGAATAATCATCAATACACACGAGACACAATTTTAGTTCTGTAATCTTGTTATCATCAAAGATCCTGAGGGAAAAACTAACCTTCCCATCCAATACAATATCACCAAAATATGAGGACAACCTTGTCCTCAAAAGTCACCAAAATTGAGAAAAACCTTGTTCTCCAATAATTATAAAAATTAGAAAACCAAACCTCAACAATATTCTAGAAATATCCTTTGCCCATGAATTTTCTATAGACCACCTGTACAGCCTGCTGACATCACCTGAGAGTCTGTGCGGATATGTACCTACCCAGAAAATAAGATAAGTGATTCACCTTACTGGAAACCCACATACATAAGTTGTTTTCTCTATTTCAAACTGCATATACCCTATACACAATTCATCCTTCTGCAAACCGTGTATATACGCGCTTCATGCTTTTGGAAACCACATAGTATGAAAAATTTGCTCCACACATACAACCTTCTTTTCTTCTCTCTTCAGGGCCAAATTCTCCACCTTTCATACTTTCCCTTTGTTAAGATCACCAATCCTCTTTGACACAAGTGTAGACTCACTTATGCCAACTCCATCATTCCAAATTTCCATACCCCTTAGCACAAGTGTTTACTCACTTATGCTAACTCCATGATGTCACATTATGCTAATATCACAATGAATTCTCTCCTTTATATAGGAGTCCAATGAGTGAGTTTGGGAGCCCTTCCTAAACTCAAAAAATTATTAGAATATTTTAATCCTCTTTATGGGTGTGGCACCCTCACACAAACCAACAAAGTCCATCAACTTGCCCATGAGGCCCTAGCCTCATTTCTAGGCCAATTTCATTGAAACAAATGGCTAATATAGTGCCAATGAACATTCTCACATGCCTGACACCTTAACCTCTTGTGGGAATACCTCCTAAATCTACACATTCATCAACATTACAATTATTAATAATACAACAACTTGAAACCCTATGTAATGAGGATTTGATTGGTGTTGGAGCAGGCTAGTTTGGGGAAATGTACAATAATTTTGGGCGACAGTTGGACCATGCACTAGAAAAGAAGAAAAAATAGCGAGCCGAGAATTAAGGAAAAGAAGTGCCAGGAAGAGGAAAGTCAAAGGCAGAAAGAAGGATATCACGATGAGGAAATGATTGGATCATGGACCAGCTGCATGTAGGAGGTTGTAAAATGGACAATCCTAATCCACTTAGGGTTAGGTTTCTGGGTCCTTGTTGTAAGGGTTTGTTGACGGGCGAAATTGACCGTCCGTCAACTGGAAGAGTGGATCCGGTCTGGGGTTGTCTAAATAACCCAAGCCATTTGGGATAACCCACCCTGATGGGTTTAGTGGCTCCGTTAGCCGATCTAAGTCCTAAGAAAACAAAAATAAAACTACTCTAAATTAACTAATCTAAATGAAAAATAACAACTAAAACAAACTAATAAACAAATCTAAACTAATATATATACAATTTACTATCTAATACTACAATAACTCTACGAAATTAAGCATTTAACTAATAACAGAATTAAATCTTAATCACAAATGTAAAACATTTACAAATTACATATTTAAATTAAAACCTGCAAAACTCATTGTAATCTATCCTAAGACAACAAAACTATTGTTTTTTGATTTTTATAATTTTATGAAAAAGAAATAAACTAAAAACTATCTAAACTAATAACTCTAACTACAAATCTAAACTATACATATATCTATCTAAACTAATTACACTATACTAATAGACTAACCCGTAATAACGCTTTCCAATTTGTCCCGTGTAAAGAATCCAGTTCAACTGTTTGATCGGAGGAAACCTGCATCAATCCTCTGCCAGCCTCTAGTAAACAGTAAGCAACATTGTTCTTTCGAATACCGATAACAGAACAAACAAGACATAAAAGTTACAATAATCTTATGATTTACAAATCATAACATTTAGATAAATCTGCTTGCAAGGATTTGTATAGAATGTTTCAATTAACGAAGAAGAGAAATCTGTGATTCATTAACTGAAACAAAGTAATTGCTGTACTTTTAAAATAGGAGAGATCAGATATGGATAACACATTAAATCAAATCACATCAAACTGCAGTAGATTATGATAGCTAAAGTAGTCTATAATCAACTGCAAAATGATATGAATAAAATTGGAAACAAAAGTTTGATATATTGAAAGTGAAAGCTGTTACAAGACATCAACTTTCATCTCAGTCTGTATCATAAATCCATAGTTTGGTTCTCCCACAGTGAGAATGATGATTATTACAAAAAATAACAAGTATTTAAAGACCTACCATAGGGTAAAACATCCCTGTGGGAATTATCAAAATAATTTACACAAAATCTGGGAAAATATCCCAAGTTTCTGACTCAAATTAACAACCTAAAATGAATACTACATCACACAAATATCCCCTAAACTATCACAGCATGCCCATTTGATCACTGCAAATTGTATGTACCTGAGAGAGGACAAAAATAGACAAGTTAAAAGGATATCTTGTAGATAAAATCGATAAAAATCTAATCTTAAAGACTAGCTACAGAATCTTGCGATTCTATAGCTGGTCTAAATCAAACACAGAATCACTTTGAAAATCAATTCAAAACTCAGAGAATTAAATTGAAACTATTAAACAAATATCTAATTGCTATTTCAAAACCAAACAAATCATTCGAATCAAAATTTTTATGCTAATTTGAGAGTAGACAAGATTGTGATCAATTGAATGATTACAGAGATAAGCGTACTCTGTTCAATTTGTTATCACAATTTCGGGTAACAGAATCGTATTAGATACTTGACAGCAATGAAATCGTTTCCAATTGAAATCAACACCAACAGTTTATGTTGCTTCAGCCATCAAAAAAATAATTTTCGAATCCAAACGAAATCAACAGAATCGTTTTGAAATTGATATAACTGTATTAAACGAATACAAACGATCATGCTAATCGTGGCACGCAACAATCACTTGCAAATCCAATCAAACAGGAACGAATCGAAACGGTTTGGGGCAATGGAATCGTTATGAATTAAGGTTGTTTCCATGATTTTCACAAATGGATCTTCAGCACGGTCAAATGTAACCAGAACCCAAACGAAAATATCAATTCAATTCAAAACAAAGTCATTTCTGGCTAAAGTCAACAGTGTTATTAGATTACATTGTATTTATCATCCCAATCACTAATAATGACGCATAACACATATAGAGGATCATACCAATTCAAGTCCACGAAATCATTCCAAAATCAAACCATAAGAACTAAAACAGAGCCGATAGAATCCAACCACAACGAAATCATACCAAATCAAAACATAGCCGTGCTATGATTTTAGCACAAAAATCTCTTATACAGGTCATATGCAATCAAAAAAAAAACAAAAACAAACCTCATTGATCACATTAATTCAAACTAATAGAATTTTCCCAAAGCGAACGACACCAAGTCAAAACCAATCCATCGCTTCTACTAAGATGGGCACGAAAAAATCTCATAACTAAATCATAACTACATTTAATTTTGGCAGAAAGAATCTACTGTAAGGATCCACAACATAACCATTTTTTATAATCAAACTATGACAGGATCATTTTGAATAATGAATAGAAGTAATCGAAAACCAAAACCCAATTCATTATATTAATCCAAGAAATTCATAAAACGTAAATGATATCGAAATTCATAACTGGATAATCAGAAAACAGCTCGTTCATGATAGTTTGGAATTGATGAAGGCTGTCGCCGATTCGACATTCCTAAAGACGATCGAACCAGTGGTTTTTTGTTTCTTGTCAACAGCTTGAAGTTTGTCTCTTTCTCTCGACATCACTGTAACTTGGTTTTCCAATGATTTGATCTTTGACTGTAACAAGGGAATGTCGGTATAATAGCGCTCTAACGACACATTGCATTGGATGCATGATGTTTGCTCGGGCTTCGAAATTGCAGGCGAGGGTTTGTTTAAATCACCGAGGGTTTCATGTTGCAACTTAATTCCTTGGTAGCTAGGATTATTTTTTAGGCATGGGGGAAAATTAGAAACATAGTCATAGGGTGTCTCGAAGCATAGGCCTTGGGAATAAGGGTACTCACTAGCTAGGAAGCACTCGATATCAGAGTCCGAGTCTTTGCTCAGAACTATGGGCTTTTGATCATCGTTTGGCTTAGGTTTATTCCGAGACAGTCTCGATATTAATCAAGCATTATTTTTACCCTTGCTGTCGACGGTAGGATTACCCTTGACCTTCTTACTCGCAGGCTTCTTGACATCCTTAGCCTTGTCTGTTATGATGTTAGGTAGATCGATGTCAGGGCAGATCGAGGGTTTGGGAGAGGGTAGAAGGGCATGTAATGGCATGGGTGGCCCGAACTTAGTCTCACTAACCACAGCTTTATCAATTTGGATAGACTCTGGACCAACAAATCCATTTCTAGATAGAAAGGCTTGCCAATTATCTCCATGAAGGCTCAAATGGTGAACGACGATGAGTCTAATCAAGCCATGGTGAAACAAGTTGCTGTCAGCCTTCTTGCGTTTGAACCTTTTATCCATTTTGTAAATACTACGCAGGAAGTAAAAGGGCATGTTCAATGGATAGCCCATGAAATTCATTAACAGCCGAAGGTGATAAAGAAAAACCAATCCATACCAACCTTCACAAGTCGTAAATTGTTTAACCATTATCAAAAGATCATGCCACCTGGTTTTAAGTGTGGAAATAGGCATACCTTTGTCATAGGCTGTAACCTTTCATGATATGAATAGCAAAGGCCATGGCACTTCATTGACTTTGGAGTTTTTGAACCACCTTCCCCCCATGGCCGACAATCTTGTAGCAGAACTTATGAATTCTTCATTGAGTTCAATCTAAATGTCACCTACTTTAGCCCTACACCCATCAAAGGTAAGGGAGAATTTTTGTGCAACCATGAGGTTAAATCCCTCGAACCTCTGTATAAACACCAAGCAACCATTGTCCTCTAAATCCTTATGGGCGTTATCAAATAGTAACAAGGCTTGGTTTCCATTCAGCTCTATTCGCACCACTGGTGCCGTAGACTGGAGCAGACGGTGAGCATGGGGTAGGGGCTAGGGTTTGATCATAGCATACATAGGGGCAGAACGCTCACAAGATTAACTGAAACTAGAAAAGGTGAAATAGGGATAGGGGGAAGACATTAATGACATATCGTGCGAAAGTGGTGGAGCTATTTTGGCCCATGCAGAATAGTCATTACCCAAAGTACAACCACCGGCGCGTTTAGCTATTCAAATCACAATGCATATATGTTAAAAAATATGCCATTTCAATCAACCAATGGATATATGGTATGTGGATTAATCATTCGCGCGAGCAATAGTTTTACCATAGTTTTAAAACCAAACAAATGAATTGAAACCAATTCCAAGGGTTTGATTATATGACATGTGTTGTCTAAAACGATTTATACCAAGAGTTTAACCATAACACAAATGTGTTTTTATGAAACCAATGTGCCAAGTGAGTCAATCAAAGAACATATAAATCAAATCACCAATGCATCACAAATTCAGTCACTCATGAAACGAAATTACATAATCAATCAAAGAACGTCAAATGAGTACAGATCAAGAGGTCTTGCCAACTGCATAACGATAAGTAAATTGGAAACGCAATGGGCATATCGACAAGAATAATTACGACAATTCAGTGACGATTTTAATGTGACTTTGAAAACCAATTTTTCACGCTTGTAGTCATGAAAACAAGAACAAAGGTAAGTGTGGAAATGGCGCAAAAGTAATAGTGTCGTTTTATTCAAGGATTGTGACAAAAATTAAGGTTTGCAAAGCATTGGTTTAGGCATCTTATAAGGACAGCATAAAAAATGTGAATTGGCTGCCAACAATGGTGACACACTAGTAGAAGTAGTTAGCTCTACAAGAAAGAACAAATTCAGATTAGGATAACAAGAAAAATTCTAACTCAAAAACAGCAACCATAAAATCATGTAAACATCATCATTAACCAAATATTTCAGCAGTGTTTAAAGGATGAAAACTGATAACAGTCTTAAGACAAGCGAGCCATAATATCAGAAAATTGGAAAAAATGAGAAACCTCTTGACCTTAAAATGTCCTTTATTCTGATCTGGAACTTCTTGGCAGGATACGGATGTCAGAGTGGGTTAAATGGAAACACTGTCGAGGCTATGGATGCCTGCTGGCAGCAGTGGCTCTGTCAACAGTATTGGAGATTTTATCTTTAATATCATGGCTTGCTTGTCTTAAGACTGTTATCAGTTTTCATCCTTTAAACACTACTGAAATATTTGGTTAATGATGATGTTTACATGATTTTATGGTTGTTTTTTTTGAGTTAGAATTTTTCTTGTTATCCTAATCTGAATTTGTTCTTTCTCGTAGAGATAACTGCTTCTACCAGTGTGTCACCATTGTTGGCAGCCAATTCACATTTTTTATGCTGTCCTTATAAGCTGCCTAAACCAGTGCTTTGCAAACCTTAATTTTTGTCGCAATCCTTGAATAAAACGACACTATTACTTTTGCGCCATTTCCACACTTACCTTTGTTCTTGTTTTCACGACTACAAGCGTGAAAAATTGGTTTTCAAAGTCACATTAAAATCATCACTGAATTGTCGTAATTATTCCTGTCGATATGCCCATTGCGTTTCCAATTTACTTATCGTTATGCAGTTGGCAAGACCTCTTGATCTATAATCATTTGACATTCTTTGATTGATTATGTAATTTCGTTTCATGAGTGACTGAATTTGTGATGCATTGGTGATTGGATTTATATGTTCTTTGATTGACTCACTTGGCACATTGGTTTCGTAAAAACACATTTGTGCTATGGTTAAACTCTTGGTATAAATCGTTTCAGACAACACATGTCATATAATCAAACCCTTGGTATTGGTTTCGATTCATTTGTTTGGTTTTAAAACTATGGTAAAACTATTGCTCGCGCGAATGATTAATCCACATACCATATATCCATTGATTGATTGAAATGGCATATTTTTTAACATATATGCATTGTGATTTGAATAGCTAAACGCACCGGTGGTTGTACTTTGGGTAATGACTATTCTGCATGGGCCAAAATAGCTCCACCACCTTCGCACGATATGTCATTAATGTCTTCCCCCTATCCCTATTTCACCTTTTCTAGTTTCAGGTAAGCCTGTGAGCGTTCTGCCCCTACGTATGCTATGATCAAACCCTAGTCCCTGCCCCCTGCTCACCGTCTTCTCCAGTCTATGGCACCAGTGGTGTGAATAGAGCTGAATGGAAACCAAGCCCTGTTACTATTTGATAACACCCGTAAGGATTTAGCAAGCCTGTTCAGTACCCCGACGAAGTTGTCTTGGCGCCATGCATGCATTTACCCACTACCAATAGACCTGTTCAGTATCCTGGCGGGTTTACAAGAACTTCCCACGGCTCTATTAATGATTTATTTTGTTTTTCAAAGATATATAGTTGAGCGGGGTGACGCTGAAAATTATGATATTTTAACATATTTTTTCAGACCTCATCAGATTTTTTAGAACTGTCCTTTATTAAGATCCAGAGATGTTTCATTTACAGAAACAACTTACTAAGGTAGGGAGACATCTTCTGAGTCATTCCCTTAAGGAAAAGGGATAGTGTAAAAAGATAATAGATGATCATGACAGAATTTACTCAGAGATCGAAATCAGTTAACTTCTTTCAAACAACAACTTTTTGCCAATACAGATGTAAATTTCAGAAGCATAAAATTGATGTTTATACAATTTCTTTAGCAATCATTTTAGTGAAATAATTTTCTGTTTTGTTCGTCCGAATAGCTCAGTATGTAGGTATGTGTATTTCCAAAAACACCAACTGATAAACTCAAAGGAGAAATCAAAAAAAAAAAAGCAAAAGAAAAAGCAAACAAAAGAAAAATATGTACATAATGTACAAGGGTTGTCATCAAGCAAAGTATCTTTTCAGGGCTTGGCCATTCACCGGATAGGTGTTAGGCTATCCTTCTAGATTTTTCAATCGGAAAGAGCTGGGACCCAACTTCTCAGCAACTAAAAACAGTCCAAGCCATAAGTTTTGAAATTTTGTGTGCTCTCCCTTTCCCTCATGCGGTTTGTCCCACTTCAAGACGATATCACCTACTTTGAAATTCCTATCAGAAGCTGAGTTAGAATCGAACCAGCTTTTAACCAATAGTTGATGTTGATCTAACTTATGTTTAGCTTGAGCTCTTACCTCTTCTAGCTTCATCAAAGCGTTAATTTGGTTTTCCAAAGGGGGACAATCTTCTTCTTGAATTTTCTACGATAACAGTAGTGAAGGAAGAAGAATGTGTGGTGGAAAAATTGCTTCTCTGCCATAAACGAGAAAAAAGGGGGAGTTACCTACAACAGCTTTTGGTGTTACCCTATCAGCTCACAGTGCGTTTAACAGTGCATTGTGCCAATTTTTGTGATTTTCAGCCACTGTTCTCTTGATGATTTTAATCAAGTTCTTATTTGTTGATTCTGCCAATCCGTTGCCCTGGGGGTAATAGATAGCATAATACTTTAATTTAATTCCTTTTTCTAAAGTGAACTCACTCATCTCAAGAGAGGTAAAGTAAGAAGCGTTATCGAATACTAAACAGTCAGGGATACCAAAACGAGTGATAATATTCGAATTTAGAAAGGCAATTACCTGACTGGTGTTGACAGTTCTTAACGCTGCAGCTTCAGACCACGTGGTAAAGTAATTTGTGGCTGTTATGATGAACTTATGCTATTGTGAGGATGGAGGGTTGATTGGACCTATGATATCAAGGCCCCACTGCTGAAAAGGAGAATCTACTGAAACAGGCTACAAAGGAAAGGTTGGTTTCTGTAACCGCCCTGATGCTTTTTGACAAATGGTACACTTACGGCACAATGCATGGGTGCCTCTAAAAAGCGTGGGCCAGTAATAACCAGCTCTTAAAACCTTATAGGCAGTGGTGTCACCAGCAAAATGACCACCAGCTTCTCCTACATGCAATTCTAGTAAGACTTTTTCTGCTTCGTCTTTCTCGAGATAGCGCATCAGTACGCCATCAAAACTTTGACGAAACAGTATACCATTAACCAAATGAAAGGAGGAAGACTTTAATCTCAACGCTCTTCTTTTAGTGGGATTCGAGTGACGGGGTGCTGACCCATGTTCAAGACATAATTTTATATCGTCATACCATGGACTGACCGAGTTTTGTGCACAACATATTACATATTGATCATGTTGAACTAGATTTGATGTATCAATTTCTTTTTGTTGTCCTGCTGCTGAATCAACAACTAACTTGCATAACCCTTGGCCTCTCACTATTTGAGCTGGGGTAATTTCTATGTCGTACTTCTGCAGGGAGGTGACCCAGTTAGCCCTCTTTTCTCCTAGTTCCTTCTGCACTAATAGGTTCTTGACGGCTGGGTAAGGGACAATAAATTTCATCCTTGAATTCAAAAGATAGGACCGGAAGTGCTTGACTGCTTTGAAAATAGTGTAGGCTTGCTGATCTACCACTGGGTAATTAAGTTCAGCACCTTTGAAAGAAGAGCTCATAAAGGCAATGGGTACTTCATTGTTCTCGATGTTCTTTTGAGTTAGGACGACGGCATAGGAACGGTCAGAAGCAAAAGTGTAGAGTGTAAAGTCTTGGGAAAAGTCGGGGCTCATGAGAGAAGGAGCGTCTATTATGGCCTTCTTTATTGCATTAAAAGCTTGATTTTCTAGGGGTCCCCAGTGATATTGGACGTCTTTCTTAATTAAATTCTGTAAAGGCCTGACCATTTCGGAGAAATTGGGGATGAATCTCCTCACGAAGTTAATCTGGCCTAAGAAAGACTGGATAGAGTTTTTGGATGTAGGAGGGGGAATTTTCATGATGACTTGAGTCCTTTCAGGGTCGATAATCATCCCTTTTCTCGACACAATAAATCCCAAGAGTTTACCCTGTTCTACTGCAAAGATGGATTTTTTAGGATTCAAGGAGATGTCGTATTTACGACATCGCTGTAGAATGGATCGTAAGTGAGCTAGATGATCGGTTTTGTTTTTAGAGAATGCGGTAACATCATCTAAGTAAACTACGATGGACTGATTGATTAGGCCTCAGAAAGTGATGTCCATCACTCTCTGGAAAGTGGCACTGGCAATAATCAATCCAAAGGGCATTTTTCGATAAGCGTAGGTGCCCCATGGGGTGCGGAAGGTAGTTTTAAGTTGGTCTAGTGGAGACATCAGGACTTGGTTGTACCCCGAGAAAGCATCCAGTAAGGATAGCCTCTCAGAACTAGATACCCGTTGAAGAATCTATTCCATGGCTGGGACATGATAGTTGTCTTTATCAGATGCTCTATTAAGGTTTCGGAAATCGACGCAAAGTCAGATTTCCCCACTTTTCTTCTGGACAGGGACAAGGTTAGAAACCCATTGAGTGTGCTTAACTGGAAAAATTATCTTAGCATTCAGGAGCTTATTCAATTCTTTTTTAATGGTCGGTTCAAGCTTAGGGTGCATTTTTCTCAATTTTGGTTGAAAGGGTAAGGTTTGGGGTTTGATAGGAATGACATGCTGTATGATGTTAAGGTCGAAAGTTTTAAGGTCATCATACATCCGTGCAAAGACATCTTTAAATTCTTTGAACAATTTAATAAATGCAGCTTTT
Organism: Picea mariana; assembly: GCA_032191745.1. Classification (NCBI taxonomy): domain Eukaryota; kingdom Viridiplantae; phylum Streptophyta; class Pinopsida; order Pinales; family Pinaceae; genus Picea; species Picea mariana. Next base: position 73,492 of record JASDQU010738965.1, on the reverse strand, counting down.
TCTTGTTCAGAACATCCTACCCCTAGATTAATGCACTATGGATGGTCCTTAGTCCCTAAGTTTACTTTTTCATATGATAATGAGGAACTATTAGTTTTACAGTTGACCGAATTTTTAAATTTATCTTGAAGATCATAAAACTTCTCTAATCTAACTACAGATTTAGGGATCGAGTTTACCATGTCCGATGAAGGTTCAGGAGTTCTCGGATCTGGTATAACCATGAAATCGTGCAAATTATCGTCGTGAGTGCATTCGTCTATCACCACACCTTGAAAAGTTTCTTCCATATGCAAGAATCTAATAATCTGCTGATCGTCATCAAAAACTCTCCAGTTCGTGATGTTGTCGGGCACTGATGGTCTGAACAACAGTTCAATGGAGAATGCGTCCGGGGATAAGCCTTCTGTAGGAAAGAGTTTAGAATCTACGTTAGCTAATAGATCTGCTTCAGAGTTATTCAATCTAGGAATAGAATTTATATTGAAAGCAACAAACTTATTCATTAAATTCCATACCTCGGATTAGTAGCTTTTAAGATGCGGAGACAGACAGTGGATAGAATCTCTTACTTGTCTAACCACTATTTCAGAATTGCCAAAGACAATCAAGTTTTGAATGTTCATATCTAAAGCTTTTATGAGACCTTGCAGTAAAGCCTCATATTCTGCAGTGTTATTAGTACATTCAAATTCTAGCCTACATGTGATCAATGTTTTGTTACCTACCGGATCGATAATAACGTAGCCTGCGCCAGCTCCTTCTTTGGACTTTGACCCGTTGAAATAAAGAGACCAAAATTGATTTCTATCGGGTACATGAGACTGTTGTGTAGAAGTTGTTGGCTGCACATATGCTACAATCTCGGACTGTTGTTCTGGATTGGTGATAGCTGAAGCCTCGGCCATGAAATTGATGAAAAAGGTATCCATCCCTTGTACTTCGGGTGAACCAGCAGAAGGTGTAAATGGTTCATTGTGATCATTCAAATCTGTGACCATGAACTTAAGGTAGCGTTCATGATTTACCTTTATCTTGTTGGGCTTGCCGTTCTCTGGAAGCCATAGATGAGACCAATCTGTCGCGAAATAGCCATGTAGCTGCTCCGACCAGTCCCTGCATAAAAATAGACCATACACTTCTGGAATGTCCACAACAATAATATCAATAACTTGATGAACCTTGGGGTTAGACGATAATATTATAAGCACATTCTTTAGTTCGCCTATAACTTTAACATTGGTTCGATCAAGTTGTATGATTTTTAAGGTGGATGGTTCAACCTCAGCGTTAATCTTTTGGCATACAGACCATGGAATCACATTGGATGACGCTCCCGAGTCTACCATACAATTGTGCACGTTTCTATTAAAGATTTCGAAAGTTGATAAAAATGGAGGTACATTTTTGCGAGTGCTAAGGGTGGTAGTTTGTGGCTTTTTACTCACAGTTTCTAAAGCTACTTTATCTACATTATTTACATTATTCACATTATTTACATTACTCCCAGGAAGGCTTCCTTTATCTTGAGGATCAGGATTATTTTTAGTGGAAGTCTTCTGAGGAACTTTGTTCTGCACAACCTTGTTACCACTTGAATTACCATTTTTTCCATTCTCTGAGATATTTTGTAACATTTTTTGTAGCAGAAATGGAAATTTTAGTAACTCATAAACATAAATGTTATCTCTCAACTTTTTAAGATCTTCAACTACATCATAATATAAGTTGGGGTTCACATAACTCTGTTTAGTCTCAGCTGGTTTAGATTGCTTTGGAGGCAAAGTCGTAGTGTTTTCAGAAGAAGGTTTGTTTGCGGCCTTACTCCTAGTATTGTAATGATGAACCGTATTGAAGTTAGCTTGAAAGATGTTATCCGAGAAGTGTCCAAAAACGTTTGGAGAAGACTCTTCTTCTTGAACTGTCTCTTGTTCAACTACCTCCTCAGGAATCTTAGGAGGCATTAAGTTATCCTGGGCTTCTAGAATTGTTTGAAGAGCATATTGCAGAATTTCTAGATTAAGGCCCTCGGTGGTTGGATTAGGTTGGTTGGTTGGGAAAGGCTTCCTGAACGGGGTTTTGTAAGGCCCTTTTCTCGAAGAAGCTTCTTCGGTCGTCCTTTTCAAGTCTATAACTTGATTCAACAGTTTTTGAACGACTTTAGTTAGGTTTTCTAAATCATAGGTTTCAGGTTGTGTTTTACTTTGAGTAGGTCTAGGGAGGATTTCGATCTTCTTTTTGGAAGAAGAACTAGTCTCTGTTTTGTTGCTAGTAGAGTCTTTAATACTAAGTATGTCTTTTTCAATCTGGGTGGCCTCCTCGAAGGCTTCTAACAACGTGGCTTTCTTGGATCGTTTAACCCAAATAGCTATACTTTGATGCAAATATTTAGTGTAGTATGCTATTATGAGATTCTCGGCGGGCATCGAATCCGTAGGGATTCGATTCTTAAGTGTTAAGAATCTTTGATTAAAGTATTTAACTTTTTCTTTTGGGTTCATTCTTAAGTTAGAAAGGTCCATGAATAGGACTTCTGGAGGCTTACCGTCTCCGAACTTTTCCAAAAAGCACGACTCAAACTTTTCCCAAGACACGATGGTATGATTTTGTTGGGAAAAGTACCATGTAGATGCATTTCCCTCAAAAGTATAGGGGAACAACCTACAGACTACATCTTCATGTTCGACATTGCAGAGTCTTATGGCTAACATAAAGTTTTTAATGTGATCTTCAGCGATCTGTTTAAAATCAGGGTCAAACTTGGGAAGCCATTGCTCCAGGTGTTTAGGCAAGGGATGTTGTGCTCCAGGTATAGCTTTGGCATCCTGGTTGAGCCAAGGTCTAGCAGGATTGTTCTGGTTGGCCATTGGTGTAGTGGGTGTGGAAGGCTGAGAAGGGGAACTACCTTCGTCAGAAGAATCTCCTCCAGAAGAGGAAGGAGATGATGGAGGTGGTGAAGGAGGTATTCCAGATCCTCCAGCAATGGGAGTGAGGGTTGGATCTGTAGGGTTCATAGTGAGGTTATTGCCTCTGAGTTTCTCTCTGATATCAGAGAAATCTAAAGGTTGATTCAAAGGTCGATTTGGTTGCCTCAAACGGGCTAAGGCACTATGAGTTCTTATGAAAGATTGGCGGACAACCTCTTGTATGTCACCACTTGTAGGATTTGGGGTTACTGGCTCAACTGTGATCCATGGATCGTCGGTTGATGTGGTTGCTGTTTGAGGGGGGATGCTATCATTCAAATGACTTCTTGTCACTATAGGTGAGCGATTAGGTGGTGGAGGAGTCTTACGACCGCCTCGTGCCATTAATTAAGTTCAAGCCCTAATTCTAGCACCATTTGTTGATGGGAGAAATTGATCGTTCGTCAACTGGAAGAGTGGATCTGGTCCGGGGTTGTCTAAATAACCCAAGCTGTTTGGGATAACCCACCCTGATGGGTTTAGCGGCTCCATTAGCTGATCTAAGTCCTAAGAAAACAAAAAGAAAACTACTCTAAATTAACTAATCTAAGTGAAAAATAACAACTAAAACAAACTAATAAACAAATCTAAACTAATATATATACAATTTACTATCTAATACTACAATAACTCTACGAAATTAAACATCTAACTACTAACAGAATTAAATCTTAATCACAAATGTACAGCATTTACAAATTACATATTTAAATTAAAACCTGCAAAACTCATTGTAATATGTCCTAAGACAACGAAACTATTGTTTTTTTATTTTTATAATTTTATGAAAAAGAAATAAACTAAAAACTATCTAAACTAAACAACTAAAATAATAACTCTAACTACAAATATAAACTATACATATATCTATCTAAACTAATTAAATTATACTAATAGACTAACCTGTAATAATGCTTTCCAATTTGTCCTGTGTAAAGAATCCAGTTCAGCTGTTTGATGGGAGGAAACCCGCATCAATCCTCTGCCAGCCTCTAGTAAACAGTAAGAAACATTGCTCTTTCGAATACCGATAACAGAACAAACAAGACATAAAAGTTACAGCAATCTTATGATTTACAAATCATAACATTTAAATAAATCTGCTTGCAAGGATTTGTACAGAATGTTTCAATTAACGAAGAAGAGAAATCTGTGATTCATGAACTAAAACAAAGTAATTGTTGTACTTTTAAAATAGGAGAGATCGGATATGGATAACACATTAAATCAAATCACATCAAACTGCAATAGATTACGATAGCTAAAGTAGTCTATAATCAACTGCAAAATGATATGAATAAAACTGGAAACAAAAGTTTGATATATTGAAAGCGAAAGCTGTTACAAGACATCAACTTTCATCTCAGTCTGTATCATAAATCCATAGTCTGGTTCTCCCACAGTGAGGATGATGATTATTACAAAAAATAACAAGTATTTAAAGACCTCCCACAGGGTAAAACATCCCTGTGGGAATTATCAAAACAGTTTACACAAAATCTGGGAAAATATCCCAAGTTTCTGACTCAAATTAACAACCTAAAATGAATACTACATCACACAAATATCCCCTAAACTGTCACAGCATGCCCATTTGATCACTTCAATTCGTATGTACCTAAGAGAGGACAAAAATAGACAAGTTAAAAGGATATCTTGTAGATAAAATCGATAAAAATCTAATCTTAAAGACTAGCTACAGAATCTTGCGATTCTGTAACTGGTCTAAATCAAACACATAATCGCTTTGAAAATCAATTCAAAACTCAGAGAATTAAATTGAAACTATTAAACACATATCTAATTGCTATTTCAAAACCAAATGAATCATTCAAATCAAAATTGTTATGATAATTTGAGAGCAGACAAGATTATGATCAATCGAATGATTATAGAGATAAACGTACTATGTTCAATTTGTTATCACAATTTCGGGTAACATAATCGTATTAGATACTTGACAGCAATGAAATCGTTTCCAATTGAAATCAACACCAACAGTTTATGTTGCTTCAGCCATCAACAAAATAATTTTCGAATCCAAACGAAATCAACAGAATCATTTTGAAATTGATATAACTGTATTAAATGAATACAAACGATCATGCTAATCGTGGCACACAACAATCACTTGCAAATCCAATCAAACAGGAACAAATTGAAACAGTTTGGGGCAATGGAATCATTATGAATTAAGGTTGTTTCCATGATTTTAGCAAATATATCTTCAATATGGTCGAATGTAACCAGAACCCAAATGAAAATATCAATTCAATTCAAAACAGAGTCGTTTCTGGCTAAAGTCAACAGTGTTATTAGATTACATCGTATTTATCATCCCAGACACTAATAATGACACATAACACATATAGAGGATCATACCAATTCAAGTCCACGAAATTGTTCCAAAATCAAGCCATAAGAACTAAAACAGAGCCGATAGAATCCAACCACAACGAAATCATACCAAATCAAAACATAGCCGTGCTCTAATTTTAGCACAAAAATCTCTTATACAGGTCATATGAAATCAAAATCAAAATGAAAACAAACCTCATTGATCACATTAATTCAAACTAACAGAATTTTTCCAAAGCGAACGACACCAAGTCAAAACCAATCCATCGCTTCTACTAAGTTGGGCACGAAAAAATCTCATAACTAAATCATAACTACATTTGATTTTAGCAGAAAGAATCTACTGTAAGGATCCACAACATAACCGTTTTTTATAATCAAACTATGACAGGATCATTTTGAATAATGAATAGAACTAATCGAAAACCAAACCCCAATTCATTATATTAATCCAAGCAATTCATAAAATGAAAATGATATCGAAATTCATACCTGGATAATCAGAAAATAGCTCGGTCATGATAGTTTGGAATTGACGAAGGCTATCGTCGATTCAACATTCCTAAAGATGATCGAACCAGTGGTTTTTTGTTTCTTGTCAACAGCTTGAAGTTTGTCTCTTTCTCTCGACAACACTGTAACTTGGTTTTCCAATGATTTGATCTTTGACTGTAACAAGGGAACGTCGGTATAGTAGCGCTCTAACCACACATTGCATTGGATGCATGATGTTTGCTTGGGCTTCGAAATTGCAGGTGAGGGTTTGTTTAAATCATCGAGGGTTTCGTTTTGCAACTTGATTCCTGGGTAGCTAGGATTGTTTTTTAGGTACAGGGGAAAATTAGAAACATATTCATAGGGTGGATCAGAGCATAGGCCTTGGGAATAAGGGTACTCACTAGCTAGGAAGTGCTCGATATCAGAGTCCGAGTCTTCGCTCAGAACTATGGGCTTTTGATCAGCGTTTGGCTTAGGTTTATCCCAGGACAGTCTCGATATTAATCGAGCATTATTTTTACCCTTGCTGTCGACAGTAGGATTACCCTTGACCTTCTTACTCTTAGGCCTCTTGATAGCCTCAGCCTTATCTGTTATGATGTCGGGTAGATCGATGTCAGGGCAGACCGAGGGTTTGGGAGAGGGTAGAAGGGCATGTAATGGCACGGGTGGCCCGATCTTAGTCTCACTAACCACAACTTTATCAATTTGGATAGACTCTGGACCAGCAAAGCCATTTCTAGACAGAAAGGCTTGCCAATTATTGCCATGAAGGCTCAAATGGTGAACGACGATGACTCTAATCAGGCCATGGTGAAACAAGTTGTTGTCAGCCTTCTCGCATTTGAACCTTTTAGCCATTTTGTAAAGACTACGCAGGAAGTAAAAGGGCATGTTCAATGGATATCCCATGAAATTCATTAACAGTCGAAGGTGATAAATAAAAACCAATCCATACCGACCTTCACAAGTCGCAAATTGTTTAACCATTATCAAAAGATCATGCCACCTGGGTTTAAGTGTGGAAATAGGCATACCTTTGTCACAGGCTGTAACCTTTCGTGATATGAATAGCAAAGGCCATGGAACTTCGTCGACTTTGGAGTTTTTGAGCCACCTTTCCCCCATGGCTGACAATCCTGTAGCAGAACTTATGAATTCTTCATTGAGTTCAAGCTGAATGTCACCTACTTTAKCCCTACACCCATCAAAGGTAAGCACGAATTGTTGTGCAGCCGTGAGGTTAAATCCCTCGAACCTCTATATAAACACCAACCAACCATTTTCCTCTAAATCCTTATGGGYGTTATCAAATAGTAACAGGGCTTGGTTTCCATTCGRCTCTATTCGCACCACTGGTGCCATAGACTGGAGCACACGGTGAGCAGGGGGTAGGTTCTAGGGTTTGATCATAGCATACGCAGGGGTAGAACGCTCACAGGCTTACCTGAAACTAGCAAAGGTGAAATAGGGATAGGGGGAATACATTAATGACATATCGTGCGAAGGTGGTGGAGCTACTTTGGTCCATGCAGAATAGTCATTACCCAAAGTACAACCACCGACGCATTTAGCTATTAAAATCACAATGCGTATTTGTTAAAAACTATGCCATTTCAATCAACCAATGGATATATGGTATGTGGATTAATCATTCATGCAAGCAATAGTTTTACCATAGTTTTAAAACTAAACAAATGAATCGAAACCAATACCAAGGGTTTGATTATATGACATGTGTTGTCTGAAACAATTTATACCAAGAGTTTAACCATAACACAAATGTGTTTTTACGAAACCAATGTGCCAAGTGAGTCGATCAAAGAACATATAAATCCAATCACCAATGCATCACAAATTTAGTCACTCATGAAATGAAATTACATAATCAAGCAAAGAATGTCAAATGAGTACAGATCAAGAGGTCTTGCCAACTGCATAATGATAAGTAAATTGGAAACACAATGGGCATATCAACATGAATAATTACAACAATTCAGTGACGATTTTAATGTGACTTTGAAAACCAAGTTTTCACGCTTGCAATCGTGAAAACAAGAACAAAGGTAAGTGTGGAAATGGCACAAAAGTAATAGTGTCGTTTTATTCAAGGATTGCGACAAAAATTAAGGTTTGCAAAGCACTGGTGTAGGTAGCTTATAAGGACAGTATAAAAAATGTGAATTGGCTGCCAACAGGGTTTTGACCCATTTTGGTAGTATAAATATAGGATGTATGAGGTAGCTTGGAAATATTGAGATCTAGAATATATAGAGAGATTTTTGATAGAAAGTTTTTGGGTAGATATTTTTGGAGCAAAATACTGAGTCAATTTTGGAGATGAGTCTATTTTTGAAGTTGTAACTGAGGGTCAGGTTGCAATTTGTGGAGCTTGATGCGACATTTTGTCAGCCTCACCATCAACATACTTTTGATGTAATGCAAACAATGTAGAGAATTGAATATGAATAATAAATAAGCCATATCTTTGTGGGTGTAGCCCAGGGGGGTGAACCACGATAAAACCTATGTCATTGTGTGGAATGTGTTCTTTATTCTTTTCAATGTTTTATGATGAATGAATGGGTGAATGAATGAATATGTTAGTGTTAATTTATAGTGTGCACTAGATTAGTTATGCATAATGAATGTTAAATATTAAATGAATGGTAGATCTGAATGATGGTATGATAGATCTGATGAATATTGAAGTAGAGTAGTATGTTGAACATCATCATGAGAACCATCCCTTCCATGACTGTAGACATATGGGTCCTACAGTTACCCATAAGCCATCTTGGGTGAGATTTCACTGTGCACTCTATGTGTAGTGTTGCCTTCTGGTCTCTAGAAGGGCCGATGATTTCTAAGGTTTTGTTGGAGAACTAAGGTAGAACCCGAATCAGCCCATACATCTAGCAAATGGTTCCATTGCTCGTTGGAACTCAGAAGAACAACTTCGAAGGGATTTGATGAAAAGGATAGTGAAAATAATGCAATGGTAGAAAGGGATGTTTAGGCCATGGAATCCAAATAAGTGGGAGATTGAAATATGGTTGGATACAAAACACCTCGAGTTCGTGCAAAAAGACAATAGAATCTCCATGTATACACTACACCAACACTTGGAAAGGTATGTGTTTACTGATTTTCACGAGGCATTTTTTTGTTATTTTCCAGAGCTGCTGCAAAAGTAGATATTGAGGTTGAAGGAAACTCATCCAACTAATCAGATCAGGCCAATAGAGTGGACTACTAAGAATATTTCTCTATTGGAAAGATTTAATAATAAATTCACACACGTAGTAGATTTCTGGTTAGACAATATTGTTGAAGGATTTATTATTGTGTTTGTAGTCGATACAGTGAAGTCATACACTGTTGCAGAGAATTATTTCTTTATGGGAGAAAGAGGAAGGTACATTATGTCACTTTACACACCGAACAAGATCTTATTGCATGATAAAGGAGTGATGACAATGGCGTCAGACAAATAAATCAATCTGCACACATGGGGGAATTGGGGGAAGAACTAAGGAATATCTGAGATATGGAGAAGGCTATGGAGAGAGGTCAAAAGAAGGAAGCAATGGACCCCATAATGATGGATGAGGAATAGATGAAGGATATATTGAGCATACTGGGAGTGACGCGCAGCAGAAGATCCTACTAGTATAATATCAATAGTAAAAAGAGGGCAGTAGCCAAGTGAGAGGGCTTGGACAGTGATGATGAAGATGTAGAGGATCTTCGTGCAACGGGGAATATTAAGGAAATAATGTGTGCCACATATGAGAAGAAAACCAGAGGTCAAGGGTCTGACGCAGAAGAAGAATCTCCATTCCTAATCCGAATTAGTGTGGAACCCACAACCCCATGTGCGACTAAGATATCTTAAGAAGAAGAACTAATTAGACAAAAACTTATTAGTGGTAGAAGGATTTTAGTAGGATGATGGTCCAATGGAAATTCAAGTAGAAGTATAAGTTCAACTCGTAGTAGTCAAGTATCTACACCACATGGAGGTGGTAGTACAACAAATTTCACAATGGCAGGAGTAGATCCAACTATTCAGTTATCGAAGTTTTGTGGAGAAGGGTCGGAGGACCCAGAGAAGTATTTATTTATTTGTGAGTAGATTTGGGTAGATAAGAAGATTATAAATGAAGATTAAAAAGTTGTGCAATTGGAAATCACATTCAGATACCGCACACCAGACTTGTATATGGGTCTCACAGTAATCATTCCACAAGGAGCGCCTACAACTGTCGCAGATGTGAAGAAGACATTAATCAATGAGTTTCAATGACCAAGTTCATAGGATCATTTTATGAATGAGATGATATAGATCAAACATAATCCATGAGAGTTAGTTTGGGAAGTTGATTAGAAGTTCAAGAGACTAAAAGGTAAGTTGAAGTATCCCATCATAGACATGCAATACAGAAATTTATTTGTTAATTCTTTATTACCACATTTAAAGTATCCATTGAGGAAACAAAAGTTCCAAACTCAGGCTGAGGCCTTGCAAGCAGCCTTGCAATTGAAGGAAAATCAATATAAGCATACAGATCCAGCTGTGGAGGAGCTAAGAGCAGATCTAAAGAACTTGACATTTTAGTTGAATCAAAATAAGGGAAAGGAAAAGAGGGAATATGTCTGGTGCACATTATGCAGAACATAAGGACATCATAAGAATGAATGCCCAACATTTTTGTAGTAGTTGGGAACAAGAATGACAAATCTTTTACCCACAAGAGGACCATGGTGTGGGATATGCAGAACACATGGAGATGATCCTTATCATTGTCCCATGATGCAAAAGTATCAAATAATACCCAAGAGTCCATTCAACAACTTCTGTAAGTTAGTAGGACATGAAGACAAGGACTGCAGAACTTTGGAAATAATGAAGGAGAGGACATCAGATACTTATAAGGTGTAGTATGAATTAATGATAGGACAACCTACACAACAATTTATAGTGCAAACGCAGTATAATAATGCGCATCAGTTTGCAACACCACCACAGAATAAAAATGCACAACATTTTGCAGTGCCGCCATAGTATAATAATGTGTAGACATAGTACAATTAGGCACCACAATATAATACACTATGCAGAGACAATCAAGGAAATAGAGGAGGCTTCAGAGGAGGAGGCTATGGAGGAAGAGGATTTGGAGGAGGTAGAGGACCATTGAATTTTCACAATTGTCAGAAATGTGGGCATTATGCAAGGGATTTATGACAACTATCTATGACATGTATGTATTGTCATGCAATAGACCACGATATAAAAGAATGTCTAACACTGTTGACAAATATACAGGAAAAGAGGAATCAAAACAATTAGAATATTCAATGGATTGTTGTGGAAACCAGAAAAGAGGATGGAAATAAGATCAATATAGTGACTAGAGGTGGATTCAATATAGGATCATATGCAACAAATTAAAATCAAGATCAACACTAGTGGGTCATAAATAATACAACACCTCAATAGAATATTGATGCGTGCAAGGAGAAGGAGACATTTAAGGAGGCTAGACAAGATATTTTGAAGGAGAATGTTGTGTCTATTTCACGTACAAAGCCAGAAGATGATGCATTAGTCTATGACATGCCTCACTTATTTGATCAGATCAACAAACATCAACCTTCAGAATAAGTAAGTAATCTAAGAAACTTTTTGGGGTCTTGTGTGAAGTTATTGAATGATAAAAACTCTTTACAAGTATTACAGAGTCTATTAGAAAAGTACAATTCTAGAGAAGAGATGAAATTAGAATAGAAGACAGTAAATAAGGTTCATAAGAAGAGAAGAACAAGTAGGAAGTTTAGGTTGAATGCAAACATTGGAGATTTTAATATGGGTGATATGATATTAGACTTGGGGTCTAAAGTAAATGTTCTTCCTAAGAAGACATGGGAAGCCATGGTGGAACCTACATTGGGATACTCACCTATCTAGTTGAAGTTATCAAACCAACATAGGGTGATACCAATTGGTAGATTGAAAGACATACCAATAGATTTGGAAGGTGTGTGCATTATGACAAACTTTGAAGTGATTGACATAGTGGATAACACTACACTCTATCTATCATTTTTGGGACTTGATTGTGCATTTGATAACCAAAATATCATCAATTTTGTTGGATTACTTGGGGGGGGGGGTGAATAAACAATAGATCAATTTAATCCTTTTTCACCATAAAATGCAAGTGTTATATCAATGCAACATTATCATCCAATAGTTGCAGAGTAATAAACAATGAACAAGTGAACAATCACACACATACACAGTAAAACAGTGTTTTACGTGGAAACCTAAAGAGGGAGAAAACCACACAATATTTTTTCTTATATGTATTTAAGAATTACATTCATTAGAATCACCAACTTCCTTTGTTTTCCAGCTACAACTGGAAGAAGACTCCAACCCCTTAGTTTCATAGGCTACAACTTGAGGGAAGCTCCAACTCCCCAATTCTCTGGCTACAACCAGAAGGAGGATACAAGCCCCTATGTTCTCCGGCTACAACCGAAAGGTGGCTACAACCACCTGTACTTTCCCTATCCAACCACCCTGACGTAGAAGTAGATTGATGGAGCCATTGTCACACTATCACTGTGAGATATACTATTGTAAACTTGTACCAATCAACCTGCACCAAACAACTTGTACCAATAACCTCAACCATGCATCAAATTGTACCTCAACCTGTAATCAACATGTACCATAAGTAAGTGCATCAACCATGCACCAACCTGTACCAAACAACCTGTAATCAACCTATACCATAAACAAGTGCATCAACCATGCACCAACCTGTACCTCAACCTGTACCATGAACAAGTTCACCAACCATGCACCAAACCTGTACAGATAACATGTCACAACAACCTATCCAAACAACCTATCACAAAAACCCATCTCATCAATATTATCAACCAAATCATATCTACTCACCAATATCAATCACCAAGACAACTCTCAAAGATGTGCATCAACCAAGCATAACACAACGATTCATAATCATCACCAAGATCAATATGTGCTTCTAATAATATATCAATACAAGTACGATACATCATCCATAAACCTTGTGTCAACAATACTACTAACAAGTGCTTCCAACCATGTATCAAGTATGTACCAATCATGGATCAACTACTTATCAACTATGACTCATCAAGATGTACCAACATCATCAACTATACACCTCATGTATGTGCCAACTCATCAACTACTTGTCTCAACCATGTACCCAAAATGTACCTCAACCAAAAGACCTCATTAATTTTATCATCCAAATCTGATTTGTAACTCTATAATAGAACTGGTGTATATGATCACATGCAAACCTTCCTTAACTTTAACAATAAGAAACTAGCATTTTCATCAAAATTTACTTTAGTCTCACATGACTAGTTTTGGATTAGTCAACAACCCTAACTTGAAATAATCATAACTATATACCTGTAATGAACAAATATATGAAAATAATACACAATGTTCTTCAGTGTGTTTTATGCAATTCCTCCAGGTTTCACTACCGGGAACCTCTCAAAAAAGGTGTTATAGCAAAAATGGCATACCTTGTTGGATTCTAGCATATTCTAGAGAGTAAACTTGTAGAGCGTGCCCTGAAAAGAATATTTGTCACATGGATATGAAAATTGTACAAAGAATACTAAATACTATACTGTAACCAACACATTTTGTCTTACTAAATTTGGATCTGTTATGAAGAATTTATGACATTTGTACCCGAAACACCTATTTTAGACTAGTTTCAGGACCATCCACAAACCCTATTTTCCATGGAGTGTATCTCCAAAAATACAATGACCCACAAGATAAAATTTGTACCACATCTAATTGGATATTTTTCCTCAATGGCCTCCCAATTTCACGGTCTGAATCATTCTAGAAAAAAAGTTATTGTGAAAATGGTGAGATGACCTGTAAATACCATACATTATAAGGCATCATCAAAATAATTTATCCTCCATTGAATTTCAGTCTTCCTTAGTTTACATTCCCTCTGAAATTCGGATTGGATATCCTTTGGTTACCTCATTCACTTATAGATATTCAATATGCTCAAGTATGATTAAAATTAGAGAGCCTTTCCTCTTATTTATACTTTTATGTAGCTTCCTCAAGGGGTTACCTTTTAACCATCTTAACCCACTTTCCTTATTTAGGGTTAACCCACATCTAATTTCTCCAATAAATTTATTATTTAAATAATTTATTTTGTATTCACTTTGACTTATAGTACACTCATCACTTCACTTTATTATTTACCTTCTAAAATCTCTTAAACCACTTTGACTACTTTGACCTTTTGGGGCTTCTAGATGACTCATGAGGGTTCTCC